>CAJUYG010006890.1:0-11586 GCA_910591675.1 Galerucella calmariensis | reverse complement strand
TTTTTATTTAAACAAAAACAATACAGATTGAGAAATAATAACGGGATAATCAACTAAAAATCAACGAAAAAGTTATGACATAAATAAGATGCGCACGCAAAAGGTGATCACAAAACCCAGAAATAGCCGTTCATCAGAATCAAGGAGCGATCAAGTAAAATATGGAGGGGATAAGGTAGCGCTACTTTCAGAGCGATCCCAAAAAATTTCGGATGAACGCAGCCAATGCCATACAAAGCTGGCTTCTTCATCATCCCGGTATTCCAGTTAATATTTATCGGCGGTTTTGTTAAAGTTGCGCACGAAAGATCAATGACACCTACGAATATCAGAATAGGATTAAAAAAAACCGGCATATTTTACAGATGACGATTTTCTAATGTCGGCCGTAACAGACAGACCAGGGGACCTATTCTCAGCTGCTGAATGTTGAGATACGCATACGTAATGTTTATAAATGCGAAGGCTTCTATTTTTGAACATTCGCAATTGGTTCGCATGCGTATGCATCATTCGAAATTGCAGCGAGCGGGATATTTTAAGTGAATCACATATACGAATGCGTATTTGCAATACATAACCTCGCTTTTGTATATGTTTTAAAGTGTATGGTGTATTCATTGACATATATGTCAATGGGTGTATTACAATTCATTCGTGATTTTGAGTTCGAGTTAGTTTTGTAAGACTTTTCGTCATTAAATAAATGGCTGCACAGTTTGTTCACTTGCTTTTAATCCAAGCATCAGAAAATGCTGAAAAGAGAGCACCCCGAATTTATTAAAGACGGCGAAATCTCAAAATACCTATAGCAGTTTGCAAGATGCCTTTATATTTAATTTTATTAATATCCATTATCCTTGTATGCTAGAATTTCCCTTGGAACCCCAAAACACTTCTAGCAGTAAACATAAAACGAGCGTAGAATTGGGTAGAATTCGAAAATTTTAAATAGACTTGTTCTCACAAGCATCACAGACAGTCTTTGACAATCCGGATTCGGCGTAAAGACCCTAAATCGTTCTAACGAGAACGCTTTTGGGTCTTTGCGCCGAATCCGGATTGTCAAAGACTGTCTGTGATGCTTATGAGAACAAGCCCAATATTGTACGTCAGGGTATTTGATAAACATCAGCTGAGCCACAGCATGTGCTAATGCTGTATTGCCATGTTTACGCGAGTGTGTCTAGCTAACCGTTCGTAAACACTTGCGAACCACGTATGCGAATAGGAAAGAATACAATATTCATTACGAATGCGCATATAGCCATTCGTAAATTGTTATATGCGAATGCAAATTTGCATATGGTGAGAATAGGTCCCCAGAAGTGAATTCTGAGCCAACGGTTTCTCAAAAATCTGTGCAAGAAATAGGAGAAATGGAAAAATATATATGATATACATAATATACAGGGTGAATTACTTTCGAGTAATGTCGTCACCGTCATTCTTTTTAAATGAAACACCCCCATTTTGTCTCAATTTTCGGATTACTCTCGCTGAGCTGATTCCAAAAATGTATATGTTGATTCCAATTGGTACAGGGTGAACAAAAATACAATAGTTTTGTGTGTGCTCTTAAAGTAACGCGTTACATTCTTAATTAGTTAAATTAACAATAGGCGACTGAGTTTAAGATCGCAGCGCCAAAACGGTCGAGAACGGAACTAAATGAAAGTACATTGTCTTGTTATTGTTCTATTGTTTATGTGTAAATTATCCATTCCTTGGTGGCGATTCAAGCAAAGCAGACTGCAATTTTGGCTCCATTTTTGTATTCCAGTGAATTACAAGTGCCTTTTCAGCCGATATTCGTTCGATAAGGTATGTTTCATTGCTTGTAATAGGTATAATTTAGTAATTTTAGTAACCATATTTTGAGGTTATTTTTTTCACAAATTAAGTAGTCAATGAATAATTGTTGAAAAACTGTTTTTTCTTTCAGTGTTATCAATATAAGATTGAGTCTCTTAGAATATATGAGATATATTGGGGGCACTCATTCATCCAGGTGTGTATATGAAAGAGAAGAAGTCCTCAATGTTGGGCATGTAATCCTGTGTGGGAAACTCAACTCTTACACATCGGAGAAATTGAATTTGTGTTCCCTATGTCTCCAAACTAGTGCACTAACTTCTGATCTTCATCAAATAAAAGGAATACTAGCTTTGGATGGAAATGGGCACGTCCAAATTAAAGAAATGTGCTGCTCCTGTAAGGCTGGTAACAGTGGCAGATGTAAACACATTTCATCTGTTCTGATCAAGTGTTCAAGGTGTGTGATGTTATTGTGTACCAAAGTATGGTGATACTAGGTAATACTGACTCATATTTTTAATATAACTCACTGATTTTATGTTCCAATGAATGTTTATTTTGTTTCAGGAGCGATCTCCAAAAATTGGAATTGATTTGTCAGACAGGCCTCAAATGTGTTTGGAATAGGCAACAACATACCACAAGGGAAAAATATCGAGCTGTTCCTAAGAAAATATGCCATGTTTCACAAATAAAGTTGAGGAACATGTGAACATATCATTTAATGAAAAAGAAATGTTGATTTTTTTTAACGCCAAACTGCCAAATTCAGCAATATCGAAACATAGGTATATTGAAACCCTACAATTTTAGTCATACAGCAAAATAATTGATATACCACAAATTCATTCATTGGAATATTTTTTGTTCATCAGTGTAGGAAGAAGAAGTGTTAACGAACAGGTTAAGATGAACCTCAGTGGAGTAGAACAATCTGCACTTCACTTCACTGCAATTCTTGACCATTCATGCCAGTCAGTTTTGATGACGGAATTACATTCCATCGAAGTCGAGAATGATGAAGATTTTTGCAAAGAATAATGTACTGAGACTCATGATCTTACATCAGACAATGTAGTGATTGCAATAATTCAGCATTCATCAAAAGAATGGCATCAACAAAGGCAGTTTCGAGTGACAGGTTCTCGAATCTATGAAATTTTCACCTATTCTGGAGGAGACTGGGAAACAAAAGGTTAGTTTACACCGTGTGGAGCAATTTGGGCTGAGGACCAAATCGTGGACTTATTTATTTTAGAGCATCAGTGTTTATACTGACTGTTTTGCTGGATTAAAATAGTCCAGGTTCAAAGTCTGGGACCAAAATAGTTGACATTATCATATTGAAATGACATAACCTCAATTCTTAAGTTAATTTTATGGTAGATTTTTATTATATTTTTTTATTTAGTTATTTTATTCAGCTTTTTTAGGTTATTTTGACCCGATCTTACGTTACAGCGACCTATTTTTACTCTCTGCTTTTAGGAAACTGTCA
This sequence comes from Galerucella calmariensis, assembly GCA_910591675.1. Lineage (NCBI taxonomy): Eukaryota > Metazoa > Arthropoda > Insecta > Coleoptera > Chrysomelidae > Galerucella > Galerucella calmariensis. The sequence continues at coordinate 8,270 of CAJUYG010006890.1, read as the reverse complement.
CTTTGGTCCACGAATATTGACGTGCCGTGTTTACACCGTTAATTGGCTAGAGCAGAGAGCTCGGGGAGATTGTCATTATTGACGTTTAAATAGTGTACTAGACCATCAATACCATCCACACCATAAAAAAATCTGTTTTGTCTAAGAGAACTATAAATTGGGCATTTGAATAGAATGTGCTCTAACGATTCTGGTGTATGCATATTACAAACGGAACATATTTCACTACAATCAATTGAATAGAAATTACCTTTAAAAGAAAATTTCAGTATCTTTTTGTTGGAAGTTCTGATTTGTGCGATAATTCTCGTTATATACATAGAAGCAGGAATCCACAAATAATTCTTTCTGGTTTCATCAATCATCAACCGAGAGTATATTAAAGAATAACTGGAGGAAACCTTCCTAGATATATCAATTTCGAGAAGTTTTCTTTCAAAATTTCCCAAAATAACGCCATCTAATGTATGTGAACATGTATTCAAATACTTTATCCATAAATGTTCACATTCGGCAAAAGTGAACCATTCTTTAACTTGTAAGACCCAATTATATTTAGCATTTTCAGTGGTTAATTGTAAAAGTCGCATATAACTGATTTTAGATATTCTAGAATTAACCATTATTTTAAGTTTATTCAACCACATTAAAGCATGTTTGAAAATGATTAATGATAAGTGAGACGAGTATGTCTCAAGACGTACAATGTAATCTGGAGTATTTTGTGACAAATTCAACAATTTCTTGAAAAAATTAACCTGAACTCGCTCAATAACATCAGTATAGCGTAATCCCCACACACCAATTCCAAAGGAGAGAGAAGATAAAATTATTGAATCATACAGTTTGATTCTGGAACCCCATGTATTCATTTTGGATCGACACATAATATCCATCACTGCTCCGATGGCGCGACAAGCTTTTATTTTAGCATTCTTGGCCATAGTACAGAACAGGAGGAGAAATCGACACCTAGATACGTAAACTGATTAACTATTTCTAATCTGAGACCATTGTAATAAAACTTTTGATTTAAATTATGTTTGTGCCCTCCCCTTGCAAATATTAATACTTTTGTTTTATCAGTGTTAACTGGACGCCGTTATGCATCACGCGGCTAAGCGACAAAATTTAAAATATTATGATATTAGTGCCATCTGATAGCCAGAACTAAACTTAACGACGGCTGAGATGCTTACACTAGTTTCCTGTATTAAAACTATTATTAGAGTACAAAAATGTAAGCGCCATTTTTATTACAAAAGGAATTGGCTGTTACGCATCAAGCGGCTATAGGCATGATCTGACAGGTTGCTTTAATTTCACAGACTCAATGTTATGCATCAATCGACTATGCGCCTCTGAATTGGCGCTTAAATTATTGTTACAGAATTTGCTGTGTAGTTATAACGTGGTTTCGTGTTATTCATACCTATATTTTCTGTAATAAGTAATATTATTATCAAAATAAAACGTATTTTTTGTGTGTTGTTCTTAAAGTGTAACTAAACAATAAACAATCTATAAACTAGTGAATCGACAATAATTATTATTAGCATACCATGACTACCAGAGGAGAAAAAATTCTTGCTTTGCTAAAAAACAAAGAAAACAATTTGGATTCTTCAACAGCGGTAAGTCGTTAAGGCATAGGAGTGAGGAACTATTTTTTTCATTATTAATTATTATTTTATTGAACATTTTACTATGATAGAAATGTATATGATGAAAGCTCTAATTTTTGTTCAGATATTACATCCACAAGCGTTTAGCGAAACTGTAGCTGGTATTATCAAGAAATTCAGCACATATATCTTTAGAATTGAGATAATTTTGAAATATGCATAGAGAATTTTCAAAATTTATATATAACTTCTAAAACAGCATAGTAAAATTTTTGCGCTAGCCGGTAATTAAAATAAACTATTCGTTTTTATTGTTTCAGGTGTCTAACAAAGTTATTCCCAGAAACAAGAACAGTAAAAAAATAAACTTGACTTTGGATGAACATATTAGTGATGCAGGACATGTTGATATCATGCATCAGGAGGAAACCTCCAATCTTTCCAATTCTTTGAATCTACTGACTCCTCTTGAGAATGTCAGCGGCACAAATTGTTATGATGTGCTATCAAACATGGTACTAGATTTTTCTAATACTTCAGGTGCGCAATGCTGTTATGATGATGAAGCAAATTATATTGATTCCTCCATTTGGGATAATATTGGTAATGACATAGTGGTTATACCAGCAGTTTCTGAGAATAGCCTTTCTTTATCTACGATTACTAAGGATCCGTATAATACCGAAAGACTTATTATGCAACCAATGTTTACGGAGAATATTTTTTGCCAGCATACTAATATTGAGAACATGGAAAATCAGCCAACGACTCGTGAAACAATTTTTGCTGAAGATCAACTTCACAGGAATGACAACCTTGTTACTCAATTAATTGCTTCTGAAGCTACTTTTTCCTCACCTACTGATAATTCATTAATTATTGACAATAATTATTATTGCTCCACTGAAGAAGAAAATTTAGTGCCCAGTAGCTCCACATCTATTGCAGAAATCTGTAATTATTGTTCGGAAAGTGTTCTCAATCAATCAGTGGTTAATGTCAAATCTAATCATATAAATAATGTCAACGGTGTTACTGAGGTTAATGAGCACAAAGGCAGGCCTAAGAAAGGACGAAAGAGAAAAATTATAGACCAAAGTAGAGAAGACAGAAAAAGAAAATGTCAAACGAATAAAAAGTACATCAGTCAACGAGGAAAAACTATTGAACCAAGAACATTTCGTGATTTCCACTGTCGAACTGGTTGCCATCAGTTACTTTGGAGGGCAGACAAAAGGAATTCGAAAATTTCTGGAAACTGCCTTCCTATGAAGGAAAAGCTCTTTTTGTTGCAAGTAAAGTACAAGTTGCTCCAGTAAAGCGCAAGCGATCAAAAAAGGTTGAAAGTAGAAGGAGTTATACAAGAACATATACATTGGCCGGTGTGCAAGTTTGTAAGAAATGTTTTACACAGACCCTAAGAATATCAGGAGATAGAATTAACAACTACTTGAAGAAAACTACGAATCTAAAAGAAATAAGAGATAACAGAGGCATAGCAGGAGGATCTAATAAACTAAGTGACGCTAAGGTTGCTGAAATTGTTGACCATATTAACAAATTTCCAAAATATAAGTCACATTATTGCAGAGGTGTGACCAATAGCCAGTACCTTTCTTCGCATATTACGATTCCAGTTATGTACGAATTATATAAAAGTGAACATTCCAAACCAGCTTCTTTATCCTTTTACAAAAAAATATTTTACTCCCACTTCAATTTGAAACGAAAGTCTTTAAAAAAGGATACTTGCAACTTTTGTGATTCTATGAATATACAAATTGAAAATGAAGGTTCTGAAAGCCTAAAACAAAAACTGGATGCCCACCAAGTACAGGCAGAAGCAGCTCGAAATCTTATGAAGTCAGATATGAGAAGAGCTGCTGAGAATCCAAGCCTTTCAGTTCTTACTTTTGATCTAGAAAGAACACTGCCCCTTCCAAGAATCCCCACTAACATAGTGTTTTATAAACGCCAGTTATGGTTGTATAACTGTGGCATTCATTGTGGTTCATCCAATAAAGGATTTTGCTTCGTATGGTTGGAGGGACAAGCAGGCCGAGGAGCGCAAGAAGTTGGTTCTTGTTTACGAAGATATACTCGTGATCATCTTGATAAAAGAACAGAAGAATTGATTTTGTGGTCAGATTCTTGTGGCGGACAAAATCGTAACATTAAAATGGTATTAATGTTGAAGGCTATTATTAAAGAGCATTCAACATTAAAAAAAATAAAGATGCGATTTTTAATATCTGGAGACAGTTTTTTGCCGAACGATGATGATTTCGGTGACATTGAAAGTGCGCTAAAACTACAACAAAGATTATACTCACCATTTGATTATATAGAAATAATGAAAAAGTGCCGTACCAAAAATAAGTTGGTTGTCACCCAAATGGAGAGGGAAGACTTCGTAGGAACTGCTACTTTAGAGAGGCAAATTATTAACAGAAAAAAAGATACTAAAGAAAACTCCATTAGTTGGCTACAAACAAGAGAAATTGAAATTAACGAAGAAAAGCCATGGTCAGTTATTTTACGAAAATCTTTCAACTCTGATGATGGTCAAGAAATTAATTTGAAAAAACGAGTTTCTGTCAGAATTCCGACAAAGAGTGACTTTGATTTCCATTTGGAACTATTGTGGCCTACCGGCAAACCAATTCCTTAATTAAAATTGGATGACCTTAAAAGCATGATGCATTTGATACCAGCAGACTCTAAGCAGTTTTATCGAAAATTACAGGGAGATCAGAACATAGTCGACGACATTGATGGATATAATGGTGATATTGATTTTGCCATTGAAGAAGAAAACATTTAAATCTTGATCGTTGTAAAATATTTTGTTTTAGATAATATAGTTTTATATAGAATAAAAATGCAATCATGGTTAGTTGTTTTTTATTGTACTTTTATGAATAATTTTCAGACTGAAAAAGTTTGGAAATATATTATTTTTATACAAGTTAATTGATAAAGATTATTATTTTTTTAAATTTAATTTTTTCCTTGCCTACTATTAATACATTAAAAATTAATAATTTATTGATATTCAATTTTTTATAATATGTGGTATGTAACCTAGCAGTGTACAAAGTTGTTAGAACTGTATTGAAACATGCATCAACAAGTTAAGCGCCAAATGTGGACTTAACCTCTTAATGCATATCGAACAGATCAATATACGCAATAAGGCTAAGTACCATCTGATTGAAAAAAATACTTAAATCAAAAAAATATAAATTTTAATTAAATAAATAATAATATCAAAAGGTGGTCATAACATAGGACATTTTTCTTTTTCTAAAAATCAATAAACCTTAAAGTACTCAACGTTTGTTTTGTAAGATTTTTAAACTATCAAATCTCAATTTTAAGAAGTTGTTCCTTAGCCGCTTGATGCATAACGCCGTCCAACTGTGAGTTTATTGTCAGAACAGTAAGTTTCCAGTACTCTCAGTTTACGTTCCATATCTATTGGCGAGTCACCAAGTATCACTATATCATCTGCGTATTGAAGCATTAAGACATCATTCCTGCCATCGATATTAATCCCGCATAAGTTACTTGAACGAAAGTAATCCTCAATATCAGAGATGAAAAGAGAGAAAAGCAATGGACTCAGCGACTCACCTTGAAGAACTCCCTCAGAAATAGCATATTTCTTACTATACAGATTTTGATGCCTAATTAAAAATGTAGCATTGTTATATAAGTGTTTAAATATTCTGATATACTTAGTACTAACTCCGAACTTATGTAGTTTCAGCCAAAGAAGTACATGATCTATACTGTCAAAAGCTCTACGAAAATCTACAAAAACAGCATATACTTTCCTACAAGGAAATCTAAGAGTAATTTGCAAAACGGAAGTCAAAATAAAAATATTATCCAAACACCCCCTATTCTCTCGAAATCCGAATTGTGATTCGGGAAGAATGAAATTATTTTCACACCAATTGGATAAGCGATTTAATAGAATTAACGTGAATACTTTGGCACAACAATTAAAGTTAAGAGCTTTTGCATGCGGAGAATAGATAATCACAAAATATATTATATACTAACCTAATTTATGTACCGAACCCTTGTGAAAAGATGTATCTTATGCACAATAAAACTATCTATCTATCTATCTACACCGTTAAAAGTTGAATTTAATCCACCCTAGTTGAGACGGATCAAATTCGAGTACTAAATTTTACTCCTTGGGTGTTTAGACCGAAAGTAAAGTACACGTGACGTCATTTAGACCTCGGACTAAAAATTTTGTATGCCCGTTGTAAACGTACCTATTGTCACTCAAATATTTCTTTTCGAAATCATTTACAAATAAATTTGTAAAGCATGGAATTAAATATAAAGGTGAGGCAAAGGACACATTCATTGCTACATCTGGACCCTTATTCTCTAATTCAAGCGAGAGCTCGTGCACGACTATTCATTGGTATAAGTACTCTCTCACTCCTCACTCACATAATTCTTAAAACCGTATTCACGATCTATCGGCGACTCCACTACATTTGGCTCAGCGTTGCCAAATCGAACGGCCAATTTTGACCTACTATCTAGTAGTTTAAATGTACTTTAGGTAATATGAGGATAAGAAACAAAGAAATATTTTTAGATTCTGTTGTTGTCCAAGGTTATTAGTTATTATTGTGGGTGGTTCGAGATTGTGTATATTTCAGTTTTGTTTTTAGTTATTTACTATATTAAAAAAAAACAATAATAATGCTGTGTGAAGCACAAAAACATTGTTAATAGAATTTATGAACAATCATCCAGAATTGCGTAATGGAAAATTTACGCCAAATTTTACCATTAAAGCAGCCCAGCAACTTTGGGAAGAAGTAACTTGCATGTTAAATAGCGTCCCAAATGGACAAATCAAAGATTGGAAGAAATGGAGGGAGGTAAGTATATTTTGTTTTTTATTATTTCACAATAAGAGGCAATCACGGTCAATTTCGTTTTTTCTTTCATTACAGACATGGCAAGATTTGAAAAAAACACCGAAGCAAAAAAAGCCGCTATTAATAAACACATTAATATGATGGGAGGAGGCCCATCTTGCTCCCAGAGTCTTGATGAGACGGAAATGGAGGTGGTAGATATGATAAACCCTGTGCAAATAGCAAGCTAAAATAAGAATTCATCAGTAACTTTAGTCTTCTAAAGAAGCAACTTTTTTCCTATCACAATATTATATATTTAAATTGTCCATGGCTGTGTAACATTTTCAACAGATTTAACAAAAACTGATTTTATGAAGAAATAAATCAAACTCAGTTTTGACTAAGATTGTTAAAATATATTCTTTTAGTAAGACCAGGTTTATTCTTGAAATCAGGCTTTACTGTAATGATGACATTATTTTATAATTAATTTTTCCTCAAATGTGTTTTAGAACAGACCTTTGGAGAATGATGAGAATGATGTTCCACCCAAAATGGAAAGAGTGCAAAAGGTAACAGGTTTTCAGGTTTTTTAAAACAACTCTTAATGAAATATAACTTTTTGTTTCTGGTTTTAGTAGACAATACTATAAATGAAGATTTAGACCAACCAAGTGAAACAGGGGTGCGTTCATAAACTTACTCGCGAGTTAAGAGTTAACTCTATTTCGTTCATTTACCTACTCTAGATGACGGGCTTGTCATCTAGAGTTAACTCTTTTGCGTTCAAAAACTTAATAAATACCACTCCCGAGTTAACTCTTCCGAAATGGTAAAATTGCCACCATTAAAAGTAAAGGTAAGGTGAAAAATGTTATTTTGCCTATAAATTTTCATAGCTAAGTATTACTTTGTATATGGAAACAAAATCTTATAAATCATAAAATTACGACTAATTGTATTTGTTTTAATATAGCTACTGATGAATTATATGAAGTCTTTGCCTCCTCGGAAATAGAACAAATGTGGAATGTACAAAAACAGAATTAACAAAAAGAAAATGAGAAAAAAGAGAATGAAGAAAAGCGAGAGGAAACCCTACAGAAGGCAATCTGGGCAAATGGGGCCACGCATAAACTTATTCAGCTATACAAAGAGAATATTAATAAATTCAAAAGTACTAAAATTAGGCATGATGAGGTGTGGAAGACAATTGCACAAAACTTAAAAGAAAATGGTTTTAATTTTCCCACAAAACAGGTCATCTTCAAGTGGAAAAATCTGAAAAAAAACATATATGCAATGTGTAGACAACACGGGTGACAAAGGGTCTGGAGAGTCACCCCTGAAGTTTAAATTTTACGATGAAATTGATGAAATTTTCAATGACAAACCAAATGTACATCCTAAGGCATTAGCTTCCTCATCAAAAGGTTAGTAAAATCACAACAAAAAATCCTCTTAAAATCCCCTTTAAAGTACGCCAATGAGTTTAATATTTTGGAAATAAAAAAACAATTATATAATAACAATTTTTGCCAAAAAAAATCGAATCGGCCTGTTCCTCTTTTTTTATGGATTTTTCAAATTTTAAACCCTCTTCCTATGCTCAGATTTTTTCCAAAAACTAATCAGCTCTAGATTTTTACATATTCGATTTTTGCTGAAAATTTCGTGAAAATCCATTCAGCCGTTTTTTCTAAAATGGGGACGAAAAATTCTACCACACACACACAGACATTTT
>CAJUYG010006888.1:0-11590 GCA_910591675.1 Galerucella calmariensis | reverse complement strand
TTTTTTTTTTCAAAAGAAATTTTCTTATCAATTCTATTTACCTTTTTTATTTTTATAACTTTAATTGTATTTGAAAACTTTTAGACCGGTCCTGTGTCCTTGCCCTTGAAATTGTTTGATAGTGCGATAAGTTTTGCCAACCTTATCGAAATGAAAGAAAAATTAGTTTCGTAATCTGTGAGAAGTTAATAAATTTATTCTTTTACTGTTAGGTGTATTTATACAGATTTAAAAAGTAAATATGCAAAGACAAATTTTTTTAAAACTCTTACCTAAATGGTCTTTCACTCCTGAACATTCATACTAATGAAAATTAACATCTAGTTCTTACACAAGTTATGCAACTCCTTTTTCATACAATATGTAAAAGGGATAATATACAAATTATTCTTATGCTACTGGTTGAAAACATCTGTTTTTATAAAAATGGACGATTCTACAACCACAATGATGAGAAATAAATATCAAATTTTATATCAATTTTTATTATCAAATTATAGTTTATCAAATACCTTTTTTTGTTCTACGTTTTGAAATTCTAATAATTACTTCCTTTTATGTTTCAAACCGCTCTGGGCCTGTCAGTCCTTGATTTGGATGGCTTCGCTCTGATTCCGTCGTCAGTTTGGGGAATTTTCAGTATAAATGGCCTCTTAGGGAGTTTTCATTTATAGTTTATTTGGAGGTTTCATTAATTTAAATGGATATTTACTACAGAATTTTAACAGGAACTTGTTAGTAACACTTTTTCACTAGATATTTTCACTTTTTACTCTATTGTGACTTAAATTTTAATTATTTTAACAACATAAAAAGAAATTTTCTTTTCAATTTAGTATCTCTTTTAGCCAAGTGACGCTTTCTTCCCCGTTTCTAACCAATAACAACGTAATTCTCTTTCTTTTTAATCAACAACCATGTATCTTAGTTTTAAATTTTTTTTATATCAGATGACCAATCAAATTCATTTAATAATTTTCAATTTGTTAATTGTTAATTTTATTTTTAAATAATCATTCTGCTTGATATTAATAACGACAACAGGTAGACGTTTGAAATATTTAGCAGAATATTCATTATTATAGATAATGGTACGGTACCCTCCATGAGGGAGTCCGACTGGCAACATCTACTTATAACAGCATCGTATATTTAAAAAAGGAAACCGTAGCATTATACAAATTGGACATTCGTTTACCACAAAATTAGTGGAAACATAAAATTGAATTGTTAAATTTTTAATTTGAAGTTATATTACAGTTTATAGAAATTTTTATTTTCTAGATATTTTCCTAAGTGGGTCGTAGAAAAAATATGCTGCTCGACTCGTGTGGATTGTCCATATCGCACTTGAACGATTGAGCACTCCGCCTACGGCGTCGTGCTCCATCTTCGTCCTCGTGCGATATGGCCATCATATCCACACTAGTTGCACAAACTACAATTTCTTTCAAAATATGCCCTTTTACATTTAAAAACTACCTGCCAAATGTCAAATCAATTTATCCATCCATTTTAAAGTCATCGAATTAAAACATTCAAGTTTTCAAAATTTCAACACCCTGTATTTCGAAAAGTAGCTAGACCCCATGATCGCGCAAAAAAATTATGGAAATAATAGTAAAAATTTATCCGAAATTCAAGTAGATCACTAGCACTGCGAATACCAGCTTTGCATAGAATTCCAATATAGCATCGGTGGTTCAGTGGTTAGAATGCTCGCATTGCACGCGGGCGGCCCGGGTTCGAATCCGGGCATAAGCATATTTATTATTATGAATCGCTGCTTCGTAAACGAGAGAGAGACTAAGGAGGCACAAGCACGCAAAAGCAAGGCACATAACGAAGCAATGTAACATAACGCAGCGTAACGTAACGCGTAACGGTCAGATCTTTTGCGTCGCGACCCCTGGTCGCTCAAACATAACCTGGCGTAAAGAACTAAAGTTCCAAAAATAATCCCGATTGAACTGGTAGGATGGACTACACCTTACCAAAAGCATTCCGACCAATTAGTCTCACATCGTTCTTTTTAAAAACGATGCAGAGGTTATGCGAGCGGTATATAAGAGATGAAGTGCTAGTTCACAACCCACTCCATCCAAATCAGCATGCATATACTCCGGGAAGGTCCTCTGATTCGACATTCTATAGAAAAAAATTACGATGAATAATAGTGTAGTTATTTTACAGTAGAGGTACCGTGAAAATGTCACAAAACGTGACATAGGGGTTGGTACGAGTCTGAAAATTTTAAAAATCGTGTGGCGTAATTTATGGATGGTCCCAAATTACATTTTGAACTCAATCCATAACATGAATAAAACATACTGAGTATACTTACTTCCCATGTTCTTGATAGACTTCCTCAGGTACAGAATACATGTACAAGTTAAGAACTTGTCTAGCTCTGGGAAGCGTTCGGTTACATTTTTTAAAAAGCGCTCCTTCTTCGACAACTTTGGGAGTACGCAAGTTTGCGTAAAATATTCTGGGTACGATAAGTTTTACCATGTGTAGCTCGTTATGAACCTGAAAAAAATATACAAATGTCTTATACATGTAGAACAAGTTTCAAGCTTAAAATGTAATTGGACGTTTGTTACTGTGACAAATTAAAAAATGTAGAACGTGTCGCGGGACACAAGGTAGGAACTTTAGTTCCTTTTAAGCAAAAATTATGTAATACATCTGACGTTATAGATAAACAATTTGCATATTCCTCGGTGGTCGAGTAGTCAGCAAACCAGACTCTCACGCGGTAGACCCGGGTTCGATTCCCCGTGAAGAAGTTTTTTTTATTGTTTATTTTATTTTTAAATAATCATTCTGCTTAATAACGACAACAGGTAGACGTTTGAAATATTTAGTTGAATATTCATTATTATAGATAATGGTACGGTACCCTTCATGGGTGGGTCCGACTGGCAATATCTACTTATAACAGCATCGTATATTTGAAAAGGGAAACCGTAGCATTATACAAATTGGACATTCAAGAACTGTACGTTTACCACAAAAAAATTAGTGAAAACATAAAATTGAATTGTTAAGTTTTCAATTTGAAGTTATATTACAGTATATAGAAATTTTTATTTTCTAGATTTTTTCTTAAGTGGGTCGTAGAAAAAATATGCTGTTCGACTCGTATGTATTATTCATATCGCACTTGAACGATTGAGCACTCCGCCTACGGCGTCGTGCTCAAACTTCGTCCTCGTGCGATATGGCCTTCATATCCACACTAGTTGCACAAATTACTATTTCTATCAAAATATGCCCTTTTACATTTAAAAACAACCTGCCAAATGTCAAATCAATTTATCCATCCATTTTAAAGTTACCGAATTAAAACATTCAAGTTTTCAAAATTTCAACACCCTGTATTTCGAAAAGTAAATGTGCTAGACCCCTTAATCCTCATACCATTTTGTTCAATTTTACGAGAGGAATCTACATGCAAACGTTGTAATTACCCTTAACGTTCGAGATGCTTATACCATTTTTTGCGCGATCGTATTGAAATAAATTCCGAATAAAATAATTTAAATTTCTTCGAAATGAACGAAATGTCAAAAGTGACATTTATACTTCTCGATCAGTTTAAAATATATTTTGCATTTTGGTGAAATTGTTTTTATGCTATTTATTACTTTTCGACGTCTGAACGGTAAGTAAATCACTTACCGACGTGTTAAACTTAGAAGCCAGTAAACACAACCTACCGTCCTGACAACCGATGCTGTAAATAAACAAAAAAGATCAATCGCTCAAAAAAAATTATGGAAATAATAGTAAAAATATATCCGAACAAATTCAAGTAGATCACCAGCACTGCGAATACCAGCTTTGCATAGAATTTTAATATAGCATCGGTGGTTCAGTGGTAGAATGCTCGCCTTCCACGCGGGCGGCCCGGGTTCGATTCCCGGCTGAAGCATATGAATCGCTGCTTCGTAAACGATAGAGAGACTCAGGAGAGAGCACACGCACGCAAGCGAGGCACATAACGAAGCAACGTAACGTAACGGTCAGATCTTTTGCGTCGCGACCCCCGGTCGCTCAAACATAGCCTGACGTAAAGAACTAAAGTTCCAAAAATGTCAATAAGTATGGTGCTTGTTTATAAAATTTTCATTATTTATATAGTTAAACGTTACACTTCACCAGATTCTCAATTAAATTTTACACCCAGAGAAAATGTACTGATATCTGTGACAACGAAGTTATAAAAAAGAAGCGACAGTAAACTTTTCTCCATAGATATCGAAGTTTTGTTGTGTTTTTCAATTATTATCATCCATCATTTGAATGACAGCCACGAATTGCACAAGTTTTGGCGCCTTAAATAATAAATGTAATTTTGTAAACAAATTTTAATCAAAAAGCTTACAACAAAGAAAATTCTTTGGTAAACAATAAAATCACATGTCATTGAAAGATAACGGGCTTAAAATGGCGACTGTCAGACATACGCACTCAGAAAATGAATTGTAAAATAGCACAAGCTTCGCTTCTTGTTGGGGTGGTGTATTCTGTGCTTCTATGTCACATTTCTATGTCATTTGTCATTTGATTTAATTGTTTCCATGCAAATTTGAAGCCTTCAAATATATATATTTATAAAAGTGGTAATTTAAACAATATTTTGAAGAAACTCACTGAAATGTTGTTATTATTAGCGAGAAAACATGTTGTTCATCACTTTCCCGTTCAGTGTGGTACGTTTAAACGGTTGTTTGTATAAAATATTCAGTCCAAAAGTGATGGTTCAATCTTTTATTGGATTTTTCTCTGTAAATTGTGTATAACCCGCAAATTTTTCGACGGATAATTCTCAAAATAGCTGAGTACTATCGATTTTTCGCAAAATCACTAAGAAATTCGTGTGTCCATATAGTACACCGGACCCAGAGAATCATAAAGTTTTCGTTCTATCACTCGATCCTCACATACAAAAAAATATTGTAATGTTTTTCTTATTTATTTAAACAGTTTTTACCGTGGGATAAAATTATACGCTCACTATGTCTAATTACTCTTGATTTATTGAAGAAACACTTATACACTATAATAAACTTAATTTATATACACACTACTTAATGTCTACTAATTTATCTACACTCGGTATAATAATTGTCCTAATTAATCTTCAACACTATTTATATTCACTATCTGTTCACTCACTGTATACTGAAACTGTTTACCGATTCACTGTATACTGAACAACTCCCCGACTCACTCGAAAACCCGCGTATATATAGTCCGTCCAATCTCTAGAACTTTCTTGAATTCACCGCCTTGTACGCTGTTTGAGAACAGTCTTGAACATTACCTGTTGAAGAACCTTTCTAGAAAGGTCGGCGTCGCATTCATAGTTTGCGACAGAACCGGCTTCTGAATGACTGAGTTCGTAATGGTTGAGATCAGCAAGTACAAAAAGGTGTGTTGAAAATACCTAATTATAAATGATTATAATTTAAAAAGTATAATTACCAGCGCCCACAATCTAAATTCACCTGGCACTGCTGTCGGTACAATTTGAATAACTTGCCAAGGTGTTGTAAGTAACGACCTCTGTGCTTTTTGGATGAAATCTCCGAGAGTACCAGGAGCGGATGATCGTAACACACCTACGTTAGAAGTTGTTTTCATCTTTTTATTTTGATGTCCTACATTTTTCTGCATAGATTGAAACTGCCATTTTTTCGTTTGGAAAAGGATCCACGCCGTTTGTTCCTCCTTCAATAACAAAAATAATAAGTAAGCAGAGAGAGAGAAAGTCCAATATTTCAGCTCTTGGATTAGATAAAGTAAAGAGGTTGGTAGGAAAAAGAGATTGTATGGACTAGGGAGGAAACTGCAGGATTCCAACAATGGATGAAGAAAGTTTATGTTAGGGAATTGGTGATAGTTTATTACCCTAGTATTTCCGACGGAAGGAGGATTCCCTAAGACGTCTCTCCAAGTTTTATTTAAATCTTCATCGGAATACTGATTTTCTTTATCTGATCCTCTCTTACGTTTAGTAACAGTAGCTACTGCTGGTGTTTTAAAAGGTGATTTATTTTTGTTTGTAGCCACATCTTCTATATCACCGGCATTGTGTGAGAAACCATTCATTGGTTTTGAAGCCACTGAAAACATATCACTGATTCTTCTTTGTTTGAAATTGTCATTTTTTTCCAATATTTTTTTATGTAACCAATCCGGATGACGGACTCTGGGAACTGGGTTCGGTACCTAGAAGGGTAAGAAAGCGTACGATTTATTTATTTCAGCTTTTTGGCACTATGAAGTTATTTGTCTTCAATTTTATGAACGCGTTAAATAAATGAAACAAGAAATTCTTATTGTAAAAAGCAGAATCATATTACGTTGCCCAGTTTAAAGGAATTATTATTGTTATTATGACAAGAGCACCATCGTCACTCTACTATTGGTGAAATCGAGAATATAGTACTATTGGAGATTTAGAAGTGTAAGACTCATGAGGGGATACAAACAGGTGAGATAAAAATTATATGTAATTGCACCTCAAAAAGCTCAAACTAGCGGAGGAGGAAGAATCATGTGACCAAGTTCAAATAACTACTAAAGTCACCAAATAAGAAAATAAATCGCCTGAAAAACAAGAAAAATATTCTCAATTAAAAAATGTACTCCTTTATTTCGGCCCACAGTGTAGACAATATTAGTACTTACGCCCTGCATTGCTGCTGGTATGGTAATAATTTTTTGAATAGCGCCTCCTAACCGCTCTATATAATAACTCCAATCCAAAATATCTCTTATATCAATGTGATTCAGCGACGTGTCTCGTAACCATTTTCTCAAATAATGTTTCTGAATAGTTTCTTCTGCTTGAAAAATAGCAAGAGGAATAGCTCTGTAAAAGAAAATTGGAGACTATATAGTTGAATATGAAAAAAGTGACAGGGGTTGTTTAACAATCAGCGAGAACGATGTTCCTGTATGATTCCCATCGTTATTATAGTTAGGGAGGCGAGGTCGCTAAATAGCGACATTCTCGAGCGCCGTCCAGACCAATCAAAATCGAAAGATAAAGTAATTTCGAAAAGAAAAGCTCGTATGGTAAAATCCATTTTAGCGGTGGCTATGGCGTGTACGGTTTTTCAAAAATGTTAAAAAAAAACAGTTACTTGGGCATTCTCGAGCGCGTCAGATATCCTGGAACTGTTTAACAGGATACTGAGGGAGGAAGAGTTCCCGAAAAGGTGGAAGGTGAAAACAGGTAGGGATGGGAAGCGGGCGGGGGACTACAGGGCCATCAGCCTGCTGTGTGGATTGGGTAAATTGATGGAGGGGGATAATAAAGGTTAGGATTGAGGAGGAAGATGATAGGAATGGGGGTTTTAGGGAAAACCAACATGGGTTTGTAGAAGGGAAGTGATGCATCTCAGCGCTGGGCAGAGTGGTGGACTTGGTGCAAAGGGATAGGCAGGGTAACGGTAGGAATAAGAAATTGGCCCTGCTTGTGTTCTTCGACGTGGGGAAAGCGTTCAACAGTGTCAGTAAACGAGCGGTGTTGAGCGCGTTGACAAAGCTTGGAGTAGGGAGGGGCTAGTTAATATAGTAGAGGACTACCTGGCGGGACGTGCGATTAGTGGACACTAGGGGGAGAAGGTATGGGACGGAGATTGGAGTGCCCCAGGGCTCGGTTATGGGACCGACGCTTTGGAAGTGTGTGTTTGATGAAGTTTGTGGAATAGCATGTGAAGAGGGATGTGAAATTACGGTGTCTGGTATGTACGGCAAAGGGAGAGGTGGAGATAGAAAGGCGGAGAGGATGGGTGGAAAAATTGTGGAGAAGATAGAGCGGAGTGAGCTGGAAGTGGCTGAGGATAAGACGGTGGGGCTACTGGTGAATGGGCGGAGTAAGGCAAGGGAGGTGGGGGTGATGGTGAAGGGAAAGAAAATACGGATGAAGGAAGCGGTGAAATATCTGGGGGTGTGGTTGGATAGCCAATTATCCTTCAAAACCCATATGTTGAAGGCTGCAGAGAAGGCAAAAGTAAGGGCAGCGTGGCTGGGAAGATTGATGGTTAATGTGAAAGGACCGGGAGAATGGAAGAGGAAGATAATTGGTAGGTCGGTAGAGCAGAGTATGCTGTATGGCGCGAAAGTGTGGGGTGAGAAAGCAGAGGTGAATGCGAGGGTTAGGCCACTCCTGCGGGTGGACTGGCAGCAGTAGTGTTGTCACGGTCCTATCCAATGGACTTGATGGCAAGAGCCAGACAGAAACGCCGGAGGGGTGCGAGCAGAGAGGTAGTACAGGAATGGATGGATGAGGAAATGGAGAGAAGGTGGGATGAGCATGAGGGCGCGCTAAAAGGAGCGTTTGGGACCAGGAGAAATTGGGTGGACCAGAAATTTGGAGAGGTGAACTACTTCTTGACGCAGGTGCTCACAGAGCATGGGTCGAGAGAGGGTTACCTCCACAAGATTGGGAAAAGAGAAACTGGAGTGTGAGAGAGATGTGAAGTGGAGGATGATGTGGGACATGTGTTTAGATGTTGGAAGAATGAGAAAGTTTTGAAGAAGTTACAAAATAAACTGGGAGTGGCGGTATATTGGGAAAATATGGTGGAGATTATGTTGAGGGGCGAGGAGGAATGGATGGAGATAAGTGGCGTAGTAGAGAGCATGATTAGGGGAAGAGAAGGACTCGGTAGGGTAGGGGATATTACGGGATGGGTTTTTTTTTGGCAGGATATTTAGTCCTAAACCCAATATTGGAATTCCCACTACTAAGTAAATATCTGCATTCTTATTTCGTATAGATTTGTATTGTTCTAACAGATATCGTTAAACAGTAATAAATACTATTAATACGGTCTTCATTTACGTCTCCTAAATAATAATAATAATAAAGAATTTAGAACTTTGATTATTTACCGTACTGATTCACCAAGCGCCTAATACCCTCTTTGTCATCCGAATACTTTCTCATTGTTAACAATAATATTGAAATAAAAGACATAAATTCCCTTGAAGTTAATTCCAATAAATCATAAGAACGTTGAATCGTTACATACATAGAAGTAGGAAGGTCGCACGTACGAAGTCAGGTTCAGAGCGTGAAATAAACATAAATAGTATTATTTATATTTACCTATGATGAACTTGACTTGTCGTATAAATATGCAAACGATAGTGTTTTAAGAACCACTATTAATATTAGTGTTAATGTTAATGTGAATGTTAGAATATGAATATCACAATTCATAAGTAATAAGTAGTATAATGTATAGTAGTAAGTTTAAGTGATAAATAGAACGTATCCCAGTGCTTCGGGAAGTTGTTTTATTCCTGTAAGATGACCTTCCGAGTGACCAGCAAAACCATCAGTTGAGAGGCCGATCCAGGTCGAATACCACCCCCGTAACAACCACATTACAAGCACACATTTCCGGCGGAGTCGATTAAATGCCTACTATATATAAATACTATATTTCAATAATACTCTGCATATTATTATAACAAAAAATTTACCTTTCTGTGACTGGAGCCCCATCAGGTTTCCGTGAAATTACGTATTTACAAGCCAGACCGGCGTCCTTCACCATCTGGTCACCTAAAAATTCGGCTAACCGTTTGGCAGTACTAATAGAAGTACTTTTTTGTGCTCCGTATTCATCCAATTTTTTCGACATCGACTTATTTTCGGAAATCAAACCGAAGAGCTCGGAATCCGGCAAATTTCTACCTTTAGAATAAAGAACGTCCAACCAATAATCGGCAATTTGGGCGACGGCTGCGTAGCACGTTTCTAACGTATCACCTTTAAGGAAGGCTTCAAAAACGGACGATTGAAAATTCTTGATTAACTGAAGTTCTCCTCTTCTTTTTACTTCGAATCTATAAAATTTATCAAATGGAAAACTTATAATTGTGTCGTACTGGGAGGGTCACGTGTTTAGACTATCATTGTTAGGATATTATACGAGGTGTGGTAAATAGATAGCTAGATTATTCGGAGTTGGTAATTTGGTCCCCAAATATGACCTCACAGATATTTAGTGGGTAATTTGGTACCCGTGGCCGGCGGGTATAATATTCCGTACAAGTAATCTGGTCCCTATAGAATAAACATATTGATATGAATTTAGTGTTTTGTGTGTTATTATTATTATTAAACCTTTAGTTTGTATTGATATATTTATTTGTTGGGCGCCAATGATTTTGAGAAATTTATTTTATGGTTATTGGTATCATACACCACTTATCGGTTTTTTTAGGACTTCAATACACAGGGTGAGTTTAGGTATTAAATACTTTGTTTTTTTTTTTCAAAAGAAATTTTCTTATCAATTCTATTTACCTTTTTTATTTTTATAACTTTAATTGTATTTGAAAACTTTTAGACCGGTCCTGTGTCCTTGCCCTTGAAATTGTTTGATAGTGCGATAAGTTTTGCCAACCTTATCGAAATGAAAGAAAAATTAGTTTCGTAATCTGTGAGAAGTTAATAAATTTATTCTTTTACTGTTAGGTGTATTTATACAGATTTAAAAAGTAAATATGCAAAGACAAATTTTTTTAAAACTCTTACCTAAATGGTCTTTCACTCCTGAACATTCATACTAATGAAAATTAACATCTAGTTCTTACACAAGTTATGCAACTCCTTTTTCATACAATATGTAAAAGGGATAATATACAAATTATTCTTATGCTACTGGTTGAAAACATCTGTTTTTATAAAAATGGACGATTCTACAACCACAATGATGAGAAATAAATATCAAATTTTATATCAATTTTTATTATCAAATTATAGTTTATCAAATACCTTTTTTTGTTCTACGTTTTGAAATTCTAATAATTACTTCCTTTTATGTTTCAAACCGCTCTGGGCCTGTCAGTCCTTGATTTGGATGGCTTCGCTCTGATTCCGTCGTCAGTTTGGGGAATTTTCAGTATAAATGGCCTCTTAGGGAGTTTTCATTTATAGTTTATTTGGAGGTTTCATTAATTTAAATGGATATTTACTACAGAATTTTAACAGGAACTTGTTAGTAACACTTTTTCACTAGATATTTTCACTTTTTACTCTATTGTGACTTAAATTTTAATTATTTTAACAACATAAAAAGAAATTTTCTTTTCAATTTAGTATCTCTTTTAGCCAAGTGACGCTTTCTTCCCCGTTTCTAACCAATAACAACGTAATTCTCTTTCTTTTTAATCAACAACCATGTATCTTAGTTTTAAATTTTTTTTATATCAGATGACCAATCAAATTCATTTAATAATTTTCAATTTGTTAATTGTTAATTTTATTTTTAAATAATCATTCTGCTTGATATTAATAACGACAACAGGTAGACGTTTGAAATATTTAGCAGAATATTCATTATTATAGATAATGGTACGGTACCCTCCATGAGGGAGTCCGACTGGCAACATCTACTTATAACAGCATCGTATATTTAAAAAAGGAAACCGTAGCATTATACAAATTGGACATTCGTTTACCACAAAATTAGTGGAAACATAAAATTGAATTGTTAAATTTTTAATTTGAAGTTATATTACAGTTTATAGAAATTTTTATTTTCTAGAT
>CAJUYG010006887.1:0-11591 GCA_910591675.1 Galerucella calmariensis | reverse complement strand
CCTCAATAAAGTGTTTATTAAGTGACTCTCATATAAATTATAGTTAGTGTGTGATATAAATTATTAAATAAGGACTGTATTTGAATATAAATCTGTAAATATAAATTAATTGTAAATATAAATTAGAATAAACGTTACATTACGTTAATTTTGAGCATTTTATTGAAGAAAGTAGTAGATTTGATGTCATTTGTTTATGTGAAACCTGGACTTTGCAATCAATAAAACCACAAAATAGTTTAAACTAACGTTTACTAGTTTTAGGTTCCTTTTTGTTTATATAAGTTGAAGTTGGCTTTTTCTTACATTTTATAGGGCACACTTTATATTAAGCAATAATTTTTTTTCTCTCTTATTAACTATATACTAATTCTAAGTTTCTATAAAAAAGTTTTTCTTGTATTTTAGATTTTAGATAGGTCAATTTTTTTTGTACTTCCAAATCCTTGCTGTAAAACTTCTGTTTTCATAAGCAATAAAGATTATTATTATTATTATTATTATTATTAGGTAATGGGAGACATCCAGATCGCCGTATTTGCCGCTTTGTAGTGCAGAAAATTAAAAAAGTATTTTTTCTACTAACGTGCGGAAAGTAAATTTATTGACATTTGAGGAATATACTGACATTTGAATATTCAAAATATGCATTTTGTATATCCAAGTTTACCAAATGACTGAAAAATTAAGAAATTTATTAGAATTCTGCTATAATTTTCAATAAAGAGAAACGATTACGCTTCAATAATTTTTTAATGGCTGGTATAAGCCTCATCAAATGATTATCAAATAATAATAAATATCTGACATTTCTCATCTGTCACTTTGAATCAACACTAGTGCGGGAAAGTAAAATTATGCAAATTTTGACCTTATTAGATAGTTTTTTACTTCGGAAGTTATAACTATTCTTACACTAGGTGAATAAATAATCCATCAAATAAAAATCAACATGTTTTCAAGCTTTTTGTTGCATTTTTAATTTTCTGAAAATATAAAATGATGAAAAAATTTGATATAACCTTGTAAATTCTTTAAAGTAGTGTCACAAAACAACTATGAAACCACCCGGGTTTCATATAAGAAAAATATATCAAATGAAATTCTTTTATCTATGAATGACTTAAAATTGTTGCCGTCACCTTCATCGTCATCTTTATGTGACCTGCAAACGATGCCATCCTCATTAACGTCATTCACTCACCAGTTAACACCAAATAACTCCACTGGACCGGCAATTTTAAGTAATTCACAGAATGCAACAAATTGTGTTTCTAATATTAATATTTATAATAATAACTTATAATAATAATAATAGTTTTTGGCTTAAGTTTTTTATATGTTCGCTTCGCGTCGTTCGGGTCAACTGCAGTTGCGTGCGGGAAAGTATCACTTTCCGCACTTGTTAGGAAAATAACTATATCCTACGATCACATAGGAAAGTGACATATATCGCACTGTCTAGTTCTATGGAAAGTGGCCTTTATTCATACGCGTACGGAAAAAAAACTTATCCGTACGTGTACGGATAAAAAAGCTGTCAAATGAATTTTTAATGAGATTGACCACTGGCAAGCTGTCAAATATATAATTTTTAATTAGATTTACCTATGTAATATCTAAATTTGAAGCGATCTATTTGAAAAGTGAAATTTTTGTCATTTCCTTGATTAAAAAAATTTAGGGCGCGGTCGAGGATCGAACCCGCGTACTCTTCGTCAGAAGTCCGATGTTGTACCAACTAATCCAAATCACCTGTTAAAATAGTAGGAAAATGTAATCATCTTGAAAGGTATTCATGATAAGTATGTATGAAGTATGATGAACAATAATAATTTCACTTTAAATTTCTTTAATTATTTAACCAATTGATAATTGTAATAACCTACCTATATTATATAGTTAAACTACTTGAATTTTTGTCACTATTGATAGTTATTGTTAATTTTGAAATCAATTATGTTGACTTTAATTGTAACATTTTGTGTATTAATATGTCAGATGTTGATTACACATTATTTGGTGAAATTATCACGTGATCGTAGGAAATATACTGTACATTACTCGTGCGAAAGTGATTTTTCACACTCGCGTTTTTGTTCACCATGTTGCCATTTCAAAAATTTTTCTACATTCTACGTAAAAAATTAATGAAAATATCACTATTTCCAAATTCATGTTGTAATAACTTTGTCGTTAATAACAAATTTTTTTATAAAATTTTGGTAGTGTACATTTGTGATGATTCTGAATCCAGTGGTATAGTGATATTTGAGAAAAAAAATGCCCACTGTACTTTTGTTTTTTTTGGCAAAGAAAATTTATCAAAGAGGGCCTTGAAAATAGTAATTAAGCTATGAAAATTTGTGCCAAAATACTGTTTTTCATACTGAATCTAACAAAAAAAATTAAAACAAAATCGGTTTTAGAAATGCGGATTTTACAGGGGTGTTTCCAAGCAAAATGGTCACACTGTATAAAGAAGATATTCAATGTTAGATTCACTTACCAGCTGAGTTTTTATTCATGAGATGATAGGTTACTGACGCAGCTCCAGCACTTTGTCCGAGCAATGTAACTTTATTGGGGTTTCCGCCGAAATATTTTATATTGTTTTTGACCCATTTAAGAGCTAATTGTTGGTCTTTTAACCCAAAATTGCCAGGAATTATTTCATCTCCAGTAGTGAGGAAGCCTAAATTATAATAAAAAATGTAATTTGAAAAATTCACAAGAGTGAAATTACTTACCAAAAGGTCCTAAACGGTAATTGATTGTAACCACAATAATGTTGTGTTCCATAAAGTAATGAGGTCCGAAAAAATCGAAGTTCCCTGATCCTGATACAAACCCACCACCGTGGATGTAAAATAATACGGGAAGAAGGGATTTCTTCAAAGGGTTCTGAAATATATTTTGTGAAATATTTGTTTTAAGCACCATCTAGAGAGTTTTTAAATAATTGATAGCTGAAGCTTGTTAAGTAGTCAAAATTAGTTAATAATTTACTGTAAAATATTTGATTTAAAAAGTCCTTGAACATAGTTTAACAAATAAGGATAATTTTGTGTCCAATTTTTTCAAAAACATCTTAAAATTTGGTTTGAATTAAACTTTGGCCATAGCATGTTATAGTTGAAATAATACCCTTCTTGGTGTGCGTCATCGATTGTTAATGTCTTTCTAACACATTACGTAGAAAGAAATGGAAAAAAAGGCAGGTCTGTGATTAATCCTAATCAAAATATCACAATAATGAACCGTTTAAACGTATTACAAACGTTAACGCTAATCTTTGACTTGATTGGTTGATGTTTAGATTACGCTCAAGCTCAACCTATCAATCAAGAGTTTAAAATACTATGAAGGCGTTACTTTCGTAGCGGCAATAAGGCTCACGTCTTTTTCTACTGTCACGCTGACAGTTCCTGACAGGTCTGTACTTTGTTGTTTACGGTCAATTATTATTTATGAAAAGTGAGTATTAATCTTATTGATTTATTTATTCAAATAATACAAAAAATATGCATGAATTCACGGAAAAACATCAGTATTTTGAAAGTTCTCAAGTATTTTGAGTTAGAAATAGAAGCTGGTAATTATTAATTACATAGCCGCTTCGAATTTGGCTAAATACAATCCTGATGATCTTATTGGAACTTTAGTTCTTTACGCCAGGTTATGTTTGAGCGACCAGGGGTCGCGACGCAAAAGATCTGACCGTTACGCGTTACGTTACGCGTTACGTTACGCTGCGTTATGTTACATTGCTTCGTTATGTGCCTTGCTTTTGCGTGCTTGTGCCTCCTTAGTCTCTCTCTCGTTTACGTAGCAGCGATTCATAATAATAAATATGCTCATACCCGGATTCGAACCCGGGCCGCCCGCGTGCAATATACGATGCTGTTATAAGTAGATGTTGCCAGTCGGACTCCCTCATGGAGGGTACCGTACCATTATCTATAATAATGAATATTCTGCTAAATATTACAAACGTCTACCTGTTGTCGTTAATAATATCAAGCAGAATGATTATTTAAAAATAAAATTAACAATAAAAAAAATTCCTCGCGGGGAATCGAACCCGGGTCTACCGCGTGAGAGTCTGGTGTGCTTACTACTCAACCACCAAAGAATATGCAAATTGTTTATCTATAACGTCAGATGTATTACATAACTTTTGCTTAAAAGGAACTAAAGTTCCTACCGTGTGTCCCGCGACACGTTCTACCTTTTTTATCAAATTTGAGGTTAGCTATATGTCAAAATAGCAAATAAAATAAACGACATGCCGAAAACCCGTATATACGTCACAATCGATGACGCACACCAAAAAGGGTATTATTTTAACTATATTTTACTATTCATTTTGGGACTGAATATAAAAAAAATTCACTTCTACTTACTCTAGGAGTGTAAACATTCAAATACAGACAATCCTCTGTTTCCATTTCTTCAAGATTATCAACTTTCAACATATTATTTTGTTGATAACAAATTTTATCATTTATAGTAGCATTAAGGACCCCTTCCCATTTTTCAGCAGGCTCCGGGTCCTGAAAAATAATGAAATAAATATTTTAACCGACTTGTTTAATTTCTGGAGGGTGGTCGTAGGAAAAATACAGTGTGCAACACGTGTGAAAAGTGTTAATTTCTCACCACACCTTACCACACGAGCAATATATTTTTTATTTCATTTATTTTTAATTATTAGTAAAATGGACTTACGGCAAAACGTAGTTCTCCAACAGGGGGCTTAGCGTATGGTATTTTTTGAAAGGAATAAAATTTTCTGTGTAAACCCATCTCCGTTTGTCCCATCATTAAGCCACTGGGAGTTTTTAGGAAAAAATATTCTCCGTTCTGAACAGTTGAAAAAATTATTAAAAAAAAGAATAATTTCGTGGCATATTAAGAAATTTATTCTTTTTTCTGCTATTTTTTGGGAATAAAACCACAATAATGTTTTTTATTTTTTATTTCGACGTTTCGGTAGCGTTCCAGCTACCGTTGTCAAGATTAACCAGTATTAAAATAATGTTTGGTCCCTATCCGACACAACGAAAAAATATGACAGCTAGACAATCAATAATATATATATTTTTTCATTTATTTAAGAAAAATAAGGCGCATCAACCCTTTAGGTTATTAGCGCTACCAAATGAACAATAAATATTTAAATATTAAGTACTACTACAGTAAAGATATATATATATATAAAAAACAATTTTGGTAATAAATTAAATTTCGTGTAGAAACTGAAAAGCACGTAGATAAGCTACCAAGTTTTCCATATTGTACTCTTCTCCTAGCAAGTGATACATAGTAGGTGGAGTGTTAAATGCAATTCTTTGCTGTGAATACTGCGGACAATCTATTAATACATGCCTGACTGTTAAAGGGCATTGACACACTGTACAGCGGGGCTGTTCAGATTTAGTCATTAAGTGTTCATGGGAAAATCGGGTGTGACCTATTCTTAGACGGGTCAGAATAACTTGTCTTTTCCTGGTTTCTGGAACGGCCTTCCACGGTTTAACTGTTCTTTTCTCTTCCCTAAGTTTATCGTTAGATTGGGACCACTGGTGTTGCCAAGCGTTATTAACCGATGTCTTGATAAATATTTTCCTGTCTGCCATCATAGCTCTCGTGACTTCGATGGCACTAGGATTCTGAATTGCAGTTTTGGCTGCTGCATCAGCTCGCTCATTTACCTCTATTCCTGTATGTGAAGGTACCCATAGTAACTGTACGACTGCTCCTGAATTGTATAGCTGTGATAATTGCTGCTTAATAAGTTTTAGTAATGGGTTTGATTGATATGTCTGGCGCAAACTTTCAATTGAGTTCAATGAATCAGTTACTATGAGCAGGTGTTTTACATTTTCTCTATTGGCATGGACTAGTGCTTGAAATATCGCATAAAGTTCTCCAGTTAGAATGCTTGTAATATATGGCAGTCTAAATTTGATTATCACATTTGGAGTTACAAGTGCTGCTCCAACTCCAGTATCCGTTTTGGAGGCATCTGTGTAGATATGAGTATATTGTTGTAAATAAGATATTTTCTCATGGAATTTTCCTCTAATTAGGGTATGGTTTGTTTCAATAATATTTTGAAAGTTTAGAATACAAAACTTTGTTGTCAAATTTTATTAAGATCCATTCATAGTAGATCACATCTCTGGTAAAATGTGAAATAAAATATTTTACCGCCAACCGTCAGTAAAACCGTCAATTATCAGATTGATTTCCGGAAGTAAACAAACAGTTTACATATGCGTCTGGTAAAGTGACATATGCGTCAGGAAAAGTATCTTGACTCTGACATTACTCGAAAATCATCATCTGTCAGTGTCACGCTTCTCCCTATTACGACTCGATAATAGTTTTCTTGCGATTTATTTATAACAAATTATTGTTGGAACTCCTTTGACTTCAGGAATCAACTTTTATAATGCTCCAGGGTGTACCTTCAATTTAAATATAACAAATAATAAGTAGATTTGTTCTATATGTGCTGTTTACTTTGTCATAATAAAATGCAATGAAATATACCTACCTCAGTTTCTTATATTCTGAATTCTGAGCAGTTGGTGATAAAATTTTGTATGCACCACGTCAGTAAAGTGTCTTTATCGGACTCGCCTGTTATTCGCCTCGCTGCGCTCGTCTCATAATTTCAGATTCGTCCGATAAAGAATCACTTTACTGCCTTGGTACATTAATATCTATCATTTTATGACATTCTAACGATATGATATTATTCTGGTTTGATTCCCAAAAAAATAAGAAAAAAAGAATACGTAATGCCACAAGAAACTTACAGAGAAGATATTTAAAAAAATTACTTACAACGCATACGAAGCACAAAATACAGAATAAATTCAAAATAAAAAACATCACTTTGGAAAATATAAAAAATCGATTTGCTAAAATATTTATAACGTTGAATAAATAATTAGAATCTGTCTATTCAGCCTTCTTTATATAGTAAAATTTTTATCTCTGCAAAGTTATGCAATGTATATAATCAACTGTGATTGAAATAAAAAATATATGTTCAGTATTTTACGTAAATAGAATGTTTTACATTTAAAACGAAATTTAGTACAGTGGAATTTTACAAATTTCGATTATACTGTAATATTTTATCAATAAAAACAAGGATAGCATTAGCAACAATGAGTTCCTTTTTTGATTTATTCATTTAACTTAAAAATCGCTTTTGGCACTTGTGTATCTGGTTATTACCAAAGCAGCTAGGCTTATTTTGCAAGGCAAATGGTAAAACCTGAAAAATACGGCTGGTTTAATAGGAATTTCAAGTTGGAATCTGTAATCCCCACTCTAAGATTATAAAAGAATATGGAAAGATATCAAAAAGGACTTATTTTTGATAAAGAGTAAATCATTTTCAAAAATTAACCTTAGACTATTTGCAAATACCTGACTTAAAGAACTCCCTATATTTAATATACTTTTTGTGTTCCTTCATTCCGATTTTCAATGGTCTAAATGTTGTATTTATAGGATATCTGTATCTGTAGAGTAGGGAGGGTGAGTGTAGGCTCACAGCACTTAGGGCACATGTGATCCATTGTACATCCTCTCGATGAATTGTTCTCCTAGGTCATCGTCCATCCTGTCCTTCCCAGGAAGGTGTACAGGTCACTAGGAGGCATCTCCTTTATATCGGCAGGTATACGTCAAGACTCACCGAACACACACTCTCTTATTGACGATAACTCCGGACACTCGCATAAGACATGCCTGACAGTTTCATCTTCCTGTTCACACATCCTGCATAGAGGTGTGTCCACTAGCCCTATAGTATGGAGGTGTTTCCTTAGTTGACAATGGCTAACCCATCTTAAGGGATTGAGCATGGGTGTAACGTTTGGCTAGTTCCGCAATTGTCGAAGTCGTTAGGCCGTAAGTGTCACTTGGTCCTAAAATTTTTAGTCCTGCCGCTTCCCTGGCTGAAGAATCGGCAATGCGATTAGCTTTACTCCTGTCGTGCCCTTTAACCCACCTCAGGATAATATTGTTATCTGCCGAGGCGTTAGCTAAATCATGGTGGCACTCTAGTACTAGCCCCGATATATAG
The DNA here is from genome assembly GCA_910591675.1 of Galerucella calmariensis. NCBI lineage: Eukaryota > Metazoa > Arthropoda > Insecta > Coleoptera > Chrysomelidae > Galerucella > Galerucella calmariensis. The sequence goes on along the minus strand of CAJUYG010006887.1, from coordinate 3,478 downwards.
TTGAAATAATACCCTTCTTGGTGTGCGTCATCGATTGTTAATCTCCTTCTATCACATTATGTAGGAAGAAATGGTAAAAAGGGCAGGTCTGTGATTAATCCTAATAAAAATATCACAATAATGAACCGTTTGAATGTTTTACAAACGTTAACCCTAATCTTTGACTGACAAAAATTTGATTGGTTGATGTTTAGATTACGCGCCAGCGCAACCTATCAATCGCAAGGTTAAAATACTATGAAGGCGTAACTTTCGTAGCGGCAATGTGTCTTACGTCTTTTTCTACTGACACACTGACAGTTCTTGTCAGGTGTTTACTTTGTTGCTTAGGGTCACATATTATTTATGAGAAGTGAATATTTATCTTATTGTTATATTTATCTAAATAATACAAAAATATGCCTAGATACACGAAAAAACTTCAGCAAGTTCTGAAGTATTTTCAGTTAGGAAAAGAAGCTGGTAATTATTAATTTTATGGCCTTCTCGGCCTTTGCTTAATACGATCCTGATGATTTTATTTATCAAATTTAAGGTTAGCTTTATGTCAAAATAGCACATAAAAAAAAGAAAGAACGTGTCGCGGGACACACGGTAGGAACTTTAGTTCCTTTTAAGCAAAAGTTATGTAATACATCTGACGTTATAGATAAACAATTTACATATTCTTTGGTGGTTGAGTAGTAAGCACACCAGACTCTCACGCGGTAAACCCGGGTTCGATTCCCCGCGAGGAATTTTTTTTTATTGTTAATTTTATTTTTAAATAATCATTCTGCTTGATATTAATAACGACAACAGGTAGGCGTTTGAAATATTTAGCAGAATATTCATTATTATAGATAATGGTACGGTACCCTCCATTAGGGAGTCCGACTTGCAACATCTACTTATAACAGCATCGTATATTTAAAAAAGGAAACCGCATCATTATACAAATTGGACATTCGTTCACCACAAAGTTAGTGGAAACATAAAATTGAATTGTTAAATTTTTAATTTGAAGTTATATTACAGTAGAAATTTTAATTTTCTAGATTTTTTCCTAAGTGGGTCGTAGAAAAAATATGCTGCTCGACTCGTGTGGATTGTCCATATCGCACTTGAACGATTGAGCACTCCGCCTACGGCGTCGTGCTCCATCTTCGTCCTCGTGCGATATGGCCATCATATCCACACTAGTTGCACAAACTACAATTTCTTTCAAAATATGCCCTTTTACATTTAAAAACTACCTACCAAATGTCAAATCAATTTATCCATCCATTTTAAAGTTATCGAATTAAAACATTCAAGTTTTCAAAATTTCAACACCCTGTATTTCGAAAAGTAGCTAGACCCCTTAATCGCGCAAAAAAAATTATGGAAATGATAGTAAAAATGTATCCGAACAAATTCAAGTAGATCACTAGCACTGCGAATAGGTACCAGCTTTGCATAGAATTTCAATATAGCATCGGCGGTTCAGTGGTTAGAATGCTCGCATTGCACGCGGGCGGCCCGGGTTCGAATCCGGGTAGGAGCATATTTATTATTATGAATCGCTGCTTCGTAAACGAGAGAGAGACTAAGGAGGCACAAGCACGCAAAAGCAAGGCACATAACGAAGCAATGTAACATAACGTAACGTAACGTAACGCGTAACGGTCAGATCTTTTGCGTCGCGACCCCTGGTCGCTCAAACATAACCTGGCGTAAAGAACTAAAGTTCCAATAAACGACATGCCGAAAACCCGGATATACGTCACAATCGATGACGCACACCAAGAAGAGTATTATTTCAACTATAACACGTTGTCTGTTCAAGGCTAATAGGGCTTGTCTACTATCAGTGCAGATTGTTATGTTTTTGCCAGAAATTCCTTTTCTGGTTAGTTCTTTTGTGTTAGTTCTGTTTGAACCACGCTGGTATTGTTTCCCATTCCCCACCCCATCCTTAGGCTTGGTGCTCTCGAGTAAACTCCTCATCCTGAGCCTTCTTTCATTTTTGAGCCATCTGTATATATGCGTATTGCAATTGCAGCATATGGCTCTGTGTTCTGTTTTATTCACAGGATATCCAACATATGCAATTTTTTTAGGATTGTTCTTAATTGTTTGGTCAATGTATTGTTAGATTTAAAGCTGCACTAGCCGGCAAAAAAAACTCAGCCACCCAAAATTTTGCTGAAGTTCATGGTCCAAGAACTTACGTAACCTTAACTTCCACAGGGTGGACTACAAATACATGTTTTTTTTCACCCTGTATATCAGCTATCAGCATTTTTGGAAAAACCTTTCTGGACTTTGTTCAAATACCAAATAATTTATCTACAATTTGGCATAGAAACCATTGAAATCGATGAAAAATTACGTAAGTTAGTGTTGTGGTTCTTAATGGACAAATAAAATGGATGCTAATAAATATTTAAAGATTTACTTCAACGACACAAACATAAAACATAATCATCTCTGTCATTCTAACCTACCCACAGAACTTAACTAACTGGTGAGTGAAGTTAGCAGCTTGTCACTTTCCCCACTCTGGTCTCTACCTAATAGTAATTAGTTACTACATTAGATAATAATTATTCTAACGCTTTATATTTTCCAGACGGTGACCGTTCAACTAAGAAGCACAGCGGTAGCACGACTAAATATCCTGTTCAAAAATATTCTGCCAAAAATATCCTGCCAAAAAAAACCCGTCCAAAAATATCCCCAGCCAATAAAATTCTGTTCAAGAATATCCTCAACTAATAATATATCTGAGCCAAGATACAAGTCTATTATGGTTTAAGAAGGGTGAATCCAATTATTATATTCCCTTCCCCTTCTTGAATAACTTAATGTGCATTACAATGCATTCATCCCTCTCATCCAATACTTTCTAAGGTGAAATGCGAAGAGATACTTTTATATTTTTGGTAGGGGATGTAGTATGTATTTTAGGGTGACATTTACTGAGACCTAAAATATCTATTGTGCCCCCTTACTTCTACTTAGTTTCTGAGGAGAGTCTCAGAAACTAGTAGATCCTTTAGTCCTATTTCCCGAAAGAATTTTAGGATGTCTGCAGGCTTCAACTTAGGTAAATGTTCCTCTTCTATCCAGTAATCTCCTAGGTGCTGTGCTCTAGGATTCTGAAGTACTGTGCTGTAGGAAAGTATGTGGATGGAGGATTTTTCTTCCATTCCACAAAATCTGCATTCTCCTTCCTCCACTATATTTCGAGCTTTTTCAGGTGCCCATTCAGGTCCCGTCAGGATTCCTGTTAAAACTCTTAGCGCAGTTTTACTTTGACTTATGCATTCATTTGATCTCAACAGGCTGTAGTAACCCTGAAGAGGCTTTGATTGTATAAGCCCTACTAGATCTTTCCAATGGTCAGATCTTCTCCTTTTCTCGGCTTTACCTATTTCTTTCAATATTACATTGGGGTTGATTCCGCAAAAGGGTTCAGGCCCCCAGTAAGGTATTTCAGTCCCCCTCTTTGCTA
>CAJUYG010006886.1:0-10580 GCA_910591675.1 Galerucella calmariensis | reverse complement strand
TGTAAGGTTGCTTGAGCAAATTTGCTCCTAGATAGTAGATGTAAAGACTTTAAGATTGAAAATTTGGAGCGAGCAGAATTGTTAGACAGAGAAGATTGCGCGTACTATTCCCTACTGTAGAAAAGGACAGCTGTGCCGTAAACTGTGAGAGAGCCATGGTTAGTAGAAGAATATAAAATTGTTTATTGAAATAAGTGATTGTAGAAAATATAGCAATCATCAGAGTCACCGCAATTTGTATCATTTTCCAAGTCAAAAGAATCTTCGTTTTCTTTCCCTGTCATCTCCAATATGTCGTTGTTATGGTCTCCATCGAATCCTTTTGGTTTTAAATATCCATCGACGATCCAACCACAATTTTCAGGGTTTAATTTGACAAAACGTGGGTCATTTGCATGTAGCCACATTGAATTTACGTAAATAGTTCTTAAAATTTTTTGTTCAAGTGATTTCCAGGTATTGTGTTCGAGTTAAAGCTTCTAATTTTCTTGAAAAAACTTTCACCATCTTTTTTTGCAAGAAAACTTTTAGCCGATAGCTTAAAAATTATAAAACTAATTGTGCTGCCACAAGCTGTCCAACTTTCAGCCGGTTGTAGTTTTGAGTTCATATTATTTTTTTTAGATTATTTTCTTCTCTATGTACTTTCAGTTTAACGAAAGTTGGAAATTAGTTTTATTCCATCTTAATTCAACAACTTTTTTCATATAAACTGGTTTGGTAGTATTTCCCCCCCATATTACTGTCCCACCGCTACATACTATAATTTTACTGGCTTCAACCATAGGCTTTAACTCTGCTCACCGAGGTAATAAAAACTGCTTGCACTGCTTTGATTGTTCTTGAATAACTATATACTCGCTTGCTTACACCTAGTTTATTATTGTATCGTTGCTTATATGCGTAATACTGGTGAAGTTTTGCATGGTGCATAATAATATATTTTTTTTTCACACATGCACACTGTATATATTTATTCTGTTTGGTACAAAATGATGTATCAATTTACCATTTTTGAAATTTTGAATGTACTTTGTCCCGGTATATTCTGAATCCATCCTTAAATATACAAACCGATAAAATAGGTGTTTTCTACTCCGTAACAAAGCCGTCTAAGGGCTTATAGTTTTCTTCAGAAGTGTTGAATTCAACGAGACTCCTGGAATTTTCCGTAACCTCCATCTGAGGCTATCTGGAACTCTTGACGCTAAGGGTCAAGGGGCAAACCACGTAAAAAATCTGGCGCCCGAGCACCTATTTGTACCTGTTTGAACGAGGTTGCCAGCCAATGTTTTATTTGGTAGGCATGCCGGCGAAATGTTTAAAAATAATAATCTATTATTTATTATATTATAATTTCAATTAATTATAATCGTGAGTATTTTTAAGGGGGTTGCCTCATCAAATCATGTTGAGAAACTTATTTTATTCAATAAAATATCACTTCTATCTGGTTGACACACCAGTGAAGGACGATCTTACTTCGGATCTTATACTACGAGCAGTCTGGGAAAGCATCAATCATGTATCCACAGTGGAAATCTTAAATTGTCGTTTTAGCAAGGTCTAGGATTGCCTACTCTACACATACAGGATTGTTCAACCAGATCTGAAGCTTCCGCAATTCTATTGCAACTAGATTTTCAGTAAAAATTGTACAATTCTTGAATTCGGGCTTGGCTATGTAAGCCTCCGCGCCATATCATCCGTTTCAGTCTGTAAAAAGCCTTACACTAACCCTGTTTCAAACGTTTTCCATTGTTTCACCTGTGACAAAGAACACATTAGTATTGGGATTGATGTTTGATATTGAAACTCACCGAAACTGCGTTGTTCATTAATTTGAACAAGCTCTTTTCAAACTCATTCATGGCTTTTGTTCTTAGCTCGGTATCCATTTAAATCTATATAGGACTTTAACCACGGTGCTGTTTCAATTTTAAAACTCGATGAATTTCCTTCAATACATCCCATGCGCAACCGCCTGCTTCAGCGTTCGGTGATGGATAATATACTTGCTTTTATTGAGAAGGTTAGCCATTTACCAAGTTATTTCTTTAGCATCCCTCGGAGGCTCCATAGTCTTAGGATTTATACGAAATGTAAGCAACGGTATATCTGTTTATCGTGCAGGTGCTGGGGATATTCGATATCAACCTCGAGGATATCCAACATCAAAAGCATCAGGTACTGTGGTGACGTCAATGCTGGCATAATACCATTCTCCAAATCTCAATAGTCGATATTCCTACAAATTAGAAAATTTTGGGTTACCTTCCAATTTTCTAAGGTACCTACTTAATAACTTCCAAATATCCGGACTCCAAGGTCCGATTCTGACGATAAGTCTCTGGCCATCAAGAAAATTTCGGACTGGCCTACAAAATTTAATTATTTCGGGAGCTCAAGGTCCTATTAGTTTTTCGGTTTTCATTACAAAAAGCTCATAATAGGTGCAATTCTGTAAGCAAATGTTAAATTTTAACGCACAGTTAAAAATAAGACAATCTTCTAACCCATTTTTGCTAGTCTGTATGCATATTAAGTTTTAAAGTATTAACGGAAAACTCTTTATTGGATACCATACATGTTAAAATTTAAGTCATAATCTTGACTATGTATAGATCAATACATTTATAATAGTGTAAACTTTGTCAAATTTAACGGCGTACCGTTAATTTTTAACAACTTCTTATAGAATTGACCCTAATAAAGGTTAATTCTACATTGTATGAAAAATATATAAATCAAACTAGTTTTATCATTCAGCCAGCGATAGCTACCCACAAAATTATTGATTGAATTAAATGCCATGAGAAAATATGCTCTTTGTGGAAAAACATTCATGAATTCGTATTTTGCATGAAACTAATGACCCTGCAAACATCGTATCTCTAGCTGCCTTTTGTGCCAATGCAGGATAGGTCGGCTTAACGCTGACACCGGCAAAGTTGCGGCATACTATAATCGTTGGCCTAAAATCAAGCCGACATTGGGCTGAAAGTATTCAAAATACTGCCTTTCTGCCAACGTTTTGAAGAGTGCCGCCGAACACTACAATTGAAAGAAATAACTTTCCTACAACTTAATAGATTAGACAACCTTTATTAAAATCAAACGTCCGGGGTTCAGTTATAATAAACACAAGGTTCTCTAGATTACGGATACAGTCAATAAATAGTTTTAACAGTATTTAAGACTTTTGAAATGAAGATTCATTACGTTTTTTACATATTCATAATTACCAAACCCCACAATAAACCAGACCCTTTTATCCCGTTACCCAATATAGGAAATAAACAGTTCTATTCAAAAATTAACCTAATGCTAAAGTTATAAGGTTTAGTATGACTACACAAACTATAATAGTTACTAGTTTATCACTCTGACCGGTACCTTCCGTCGGAACAGTTTTTAAATATATAAAACGACAGTTTTGTACTCACAACGGTTCTTATTCTTGTCCCTCGATGGCGTACGCAAAAACAACGAAGTAACGTCAGTGGCCACACTTCTGGTTTTAGCACTATTATGGCTAAAATAATGCTAATAATTGATATCGTTATTAATGATCGATTGATGGATTGCCGGAATTAGTACATTCAATTTTTAAAACTTCAACACCCTGTAATTCTTCGAAAAGTAAAGAGGCTGGACACCTCAATCCTCATATCATTTTGTCCAATTTTACGAGAGATATCTACTTGCAAACGTTGTAGGTGTCATTTGAAAACACCCTGTATTTTTCATGGGTCGAAAGTACCCAAATTTGATTTTTTCGAACCTTAAAAAATTAATATCTTTGGAAATATCCACTTTATTGTGAAAAGTCATGGGACCTTTTTTATTGGTATTTCAATGAAGAATATAAAAAAAATTTGTCCGGTTGAAAAATAACAATTCCTTGCGATTGTTTAAACAATTTCGGTTTAAGCAATATGGCACCGGGTTGCCCCATGGCAACATGCATTTATATCATCAGTAGGGCAATTTGAAGAGGATCGCATAAAAAAATTGAAGTGGAATAGTTTTCGGTACTCATGCGCCGATTCCTACTAGACTAATACAGCAGTTCACAACCACAACCCGTAGTTAAGAAGTTTCGTTAAGTTTAGTTATTAGTTCAGTGCTGCGCACTTATATCAAATGAAGTGTTTTTTCAAATTATACTATTTATTCCGACATCCACCTCATATTCCCACATTTGACAACTATTTTTTGTAAGTGGGAAATAAACTAATTCATAACAATGGAAGGTGAAACCCCAAGTATTACTAGTGTTAGTGATTCAGAGGCGTATAAGAGCTTTAGGTTCCAAAAATTTCCAGCCTGAAAAAAAACAGTGGGACTATTATTCACAGCGTTTCGAACTGGAGTTGAAAATTTACGGATTAATGGACGAAAACGAAATGGTACTAAGACGAAATTTGTTGCTATCAAAAGTAGGCGCACATGTTTTTAAAATTTTATCTGACCATTCCAAACCTGAAAAATTAACTACAAAGACTTTAGTTAATTTTCGGTATGAACAATCGGGAGTGGCAAGAGAAGATGACCCAAAAGCACTCGACAAATAATACTACTCTCCAAGAAGTAGAAGCAACATCTATTATATTAGAACAAGGGTGCATTCAATCAAAACAATTGAACAGCCTACAAATTAACAATCGTGTAAGCAAACTGGGCAATTCGAAACAAAAATTCAAAAGTAAAAAACATAAAACTAAAGTAATGGAGCTAAATCCTCAAACAGACTGCCTTTTTGCGGGGATTCTAAGCACAGGCAAAAATAAAGTTCAGCATTTGGGAAATTATGTAGTAGTTGTGGAGAAAAAAATTATTTCGTTCGCGTCTGTGTTATTTCGGGACGCGCTGTCATAAAACAAAGTACAATCTCATATGAGGTACGCTCAAAACATTACGCGCGCTATATCCGTGACGATAGCGATGGTAAACAAACTTCTTCCGAATGTGAGAGTAAAACTGAATCGGATGATGAAACCGAAAATCGAGCGATACGAAATAATCTAAAAATTGGTTCCGCGACCAAAGTACTTTTACTCCATAAACAAAACAAAAATTGAAATGTTATACGATTCGGGCTCAGTACACGCAGTTGTCGGAAAGACAACATGGAAACAAATTGGTAAGCCCCGTTTATCAAGAACCGCTAATCACGTACGGAGACAAACTAATAAAAACACTGGGAAAATCTTCAGTATCAGTTGAAGCTTTTAATAAAAAAACTAAATTTACCGCTTTATATCACCGAATAGGACGATATTCTACTTTTTGGTTTCGATTGGTGTCTAGCTTTTGATTTACCTTCACCACCGGGTGCAAAAATGAGCGAGGACTTCAACAAAACAGGAAGGGGAGAAACAAAATCCATAATCAAGAAATTGGGAACAGAATTTCCTCTACTTTCTGAAGAGCGTCTTGAAGCTATATAAGGGCACAAGCAAAAATCCATATTGAGAATACCAAAAGCCTTTCATCCAAGAAACATTCCATTAGCGTTGCAAGACCAAGTGGCCGCAGAATTGAAAATACTGATCGTGGGGGGCGTGCTAGAACCAGTGGACATAGCTATTACTCCCATTTCATGGGCATCTCCTATCGTAGTAGCGTTAAAATCAAATGGAAAGCTAAGAATATGTGCAGATTTGAAAAAACATGTTCAAATCGACGACTACTCTCCACCCCGCTTCCAAGAGATCACTTCAAAACTCTCAGAAGGGAAATATTTCTCAAAAATAGATTTGAAAGACGCATACTTACAAATGGAAGTTTATCCAGAATGTCGCAAATATTTAGTAATTTACACACCAAAACTTGCCAAACTTACAAGCGCTTACCGTTTCGAATTGGCTTTGCAACATCCTTTTTTCAACGTACAATGGACCAGATACTTTCCGGTTAAAAGGGAGTTGTATGTTTTCTGGATTACATTCTCATAACAGCACCAGATTTATCCTTGCACACGGAACGATTAAGAGTGGTTTTACGCCGGTTACAAGTAGCCGGAATTAAGACGCAAAAATCAAAATGTGACTGGTTAAAAAATAGTATCACATATTCGGGCCACCGAATCGATGAAAATGGCCTACATCCAATGAAATACCACATCGAAGCCATAAAAGAAATTCCCATACCAAGAAACACAATCCAACTTAGATCTTTTCTTCAAACAATCACCTACCATGGCAGATTTATAGAAAACCTTCATGTAATATGTATCCCACTCCATCGACACCTGAAGAAACATTCGAACTGGAGCTGAACAGAACTGAACAAAATGCCTGCTACATACAGCCTAATATTTGATTTTTGATTCTGTTAAATCATCTCTATTGATTGCTGCTAACCACATTTTTCTACGGTTCTTACTTAATTCATTCTTGTGCACCTTGGTTTTATTTTTAAATTTTTTGAATCAATATTAAATATATTAAATTAATAATAATTTTTTGTTCTAATTTTTAAATTTGTGATTTTGAAAAGGAAGACATATTTTTGGAGTATTCATTAAGTCATCTCTATTACTCCCTGGTGGTTGAGAACACATTCGACGCATGCTAGATGGCTTAAATAAAGTTACGCGCTCTCTTTCACTCTACCGTGAATATTTATCATTTTTAACAATCAGCAACCCTTATGTGCGGGCTGATTTAATTGGGCAACCATATATAATGATAAATAGGAAAAAATTAGCTTAAATTTGGTATATGATCAATAAATAAACGTTATGAACGTATAAGTGTATCGAAATCATACATGTTTACACCTGGCTGCGAAGAGGTGCGGCCAGGTGCGCAACGGCAACCGTGATTTTTTGAAATCTTCATATAAATTACCGTGATGTAGACGTAATTTTATTCAAAAAACAAGTGAACGAAAGTTTTTCCCAAAAATAAATTAAAAATAATTCAATTAAAAATACTGGCGGCCAAATTTTGATAGGCTCCCTGGTGAATATATATTCTTCTAATTATAATTAAACATAAAAATTTGGTTTTGAGCAAAAAACAGATGAGTGCACTAATCCTGCAGCCGGATCTCGTACTACCAGTGGTTTTCACGTGAAAAACGAATATCCTTTACATATGAAAAATTTGTAGTTTTCAAGATATTTAATGTCACTTGAAAACTACAAATTTTTTAATATGTACCTAAAGGATATTCGTTTTTCACGTAAAAACCACTTAGGAATACAAAATTGAATGAAAAATTGTTTCAAATGTCAGTGGCGTAAAAAATGGGAGGGGAAAGGTGACATAGTCTTCCAAATGTACACCACTGGATCAACAATTGAAAAATATTTTTCCATCAAAATATGCCCTTTCACATTAAAAAACAGCCTGCCAAATTCCAAATCAATTTTTTCATCCATTTTAAAGTTATCAAATTGAAACATTTAATTTTTCGAAACTTCAACACCCTGTATTTCGAAAAGTTAATGTGCTGGACCCCTCAATCCTTATATTATTTTGTTCAATTTTACGAGAGGTATCTACATGCAAACGTTGTAAGTGTCATTTGAAAACACCCTGTATTTTTCATGGGTCAAAAGTATCCAAATTTGAGATTTTTCGAACCTCAAAAAGAGGAATTTAAAAAAATGTCCGGTTGGAAAATAACAATTTCTTGAAACAATTTTGGTTTAAACAATGTGGCACCGGGTTGCCCCATGGCAACATGCATTTATATCACCAGTATGGCAATTTGAACAGAATCGCATAAAAAAATTGAGGTGGAATAGTTTCCGGTACTCGCTTTCCGGTACTCGCGCCGATTCCTCCTGGACTAGAATACTTATAATGGAATTTCAGTTCAAACTAGAATCCAATTTTTAACCACAATTATAGAGAATATTGGATGTATAACATATTACAATTAAAAACATGATTTCATATTTTATCAGAAAAAAATTACTTTCCGAAAATGGAAATAAAACTTGTTACTATATAAATAAATTTAAAATAGCAGCAGATAGTAGGTTTGAAAAATAATTGTTATTGCATGCTGTTCAGAGTCTACTGAAACATGATAATATTGTATGTGAACGGTACTCAACATTTTATGTCTTGACTACATTTCAGAGTGATAACTAAATTTACGTCAATACAGAAATAAAGTGAACACGAGATTCCATATTTTACCACGTCTTTTTTACTGGAACAAATTTATTCCAGTATGATGCTTCGTGCCTAATATTAATATATTTAAATACTTCTTGGAAATATTCCCTTTTTGATATAACTTTCGCATAACTCTGCATACACATACGATAAAATATTTTTGTTAGGGAAGTAGGCACAAGGAATACAACTGACATTGAGCGAAGAGATTGAAATCAAGTGAAATATTGTCTTTTGACTCAATTAATCGTGAAAATGTATCGGATGAATCAGCATTGAAACGAGTAACTTGAAAAAAGTTTACTTTTATTATTATCATTCCGATAAATCCTTTATTTCATTAATATGCCACTAGTAGATTTGACACAGTTTAACCAATAGTCGCGTGGGCTACAATCGTAGACCACTCTAGTTTTAAGCTAGATTATTAAACGGTGAAAGACTCTACGTTCGCACGCCTTTTAGTAGCTGTCATTTAAACATGAATCTAACAGTCAGTAAATACCCACCCGCTATAAAGCACGGCTGTTCGAGATATTTGAAGATTAATGTCACTGGGCTACGAGTGTAGCCCACGCGACCAAAGTCGTAACAGTTTTTATAAAAGCAATTTATTGGTGTTTCCTTGATTTTTCGTTTTAAAGAAATTTTTTTTGGTAAGTAACACCTAGTACTCAATGTAGTACTTATATTTTAATGATTTCACTAATTTTACCCTGAGAAAAGAAAAAACATCATTTCGCTGGATAAAAAAAGACGTATGGAAAGAACAAATGATCCAGAGGTTTTGTTGAAATGGTTTGGAGAAGTTCCGAGTGGAGAGGAAGAAAATAACGAAGATGAAGATCCAGACGAGTTTAAAGAAGATATTTCAACTCAGAGCAATCATAATTCTGCCTCAGAACAAGAGGCTTCGTCTGAAGATGAGGGAGAGAACCCTGCTGACAATTTCTTTTTTGGTGAAGACCAAACGACACAATTTTGTTGCAGTTCATATTTAGGTATCTGTTTTTTTATATTATTTCAGCATACATTTTTTCATGTTTTCATTTATGAATAAAATTACTTTGTTTTTTCAGTAGATTCATTTTTTTAATGTCAGTAGGTATGCGATAAAATAACAATTTTTTTATATTTTGTTTTTAAAGCCCATGGATCAATATTTTTCTTTATATTGTTGTATTCCCTGTAATAATATAACATATCTACGAAAAGTTTTATTATTTTTATTTTTAGAAGTAAGATTAGTCAAAATTCAAATGTGCTACTATTGTAGCCCGCGCGAACAACCTAGACAGAACATCACGCGCCTAACGAAGGGTTAATGAGGCATTGAAGCACTTTCTACAGCAGTTCTTCATTTAAAACGAATATTGATTATTTTCTGCGAAAGTTTACATGAATTAACTGTTAGGGAAACTGTTCGATACAATTTGGCTTTGCTCCGATTTCTTCTGGGTTTCAAAATTGGTATACTGGTTGTATGTTTCCGAGAATTGGAAAATTGTTGTTGACACCATATGACATTATAAATATGGGAATTATTGTCATCAGGCAGATTTTGGAAATTTTTTTTTGATAAATTAAGCCCTCCTAATAGGGACATTGAAGTTATTGTTTTGTATATAATGGATGTGTTTTCCATATTTTGTATTTATTTCTACCAGCAGATTGTTTTCTATAGGTATGCGGCTAGTGCCTCTACTATTTTTTTAATATCTCGAAATCAACTCCATTTTCTTGCGTGCGCTCAGGAAGGGTCTTAATTTATCATTTGCACTCCTGAAATAACGCATAGAAAATCGAGGTAACCGACCACGAGGAGGTGCAAGGATGAAATCTATTGCATCAAGTTATTGCGAACAAATGAACCTCAGCGACTTTTTTCCGTACGAGTGATCAGTAATTTGTTATTAACAAATAAATTGGAGAATATCAAGAAGCTAACAAGTAGATACCGAGAACCCGTTTTTTATATATTTTGGCAAAAATAAACTACTTAAACTCTTGTTACGATTGATTTAAGGTGGAAAATTCGCTTGAAATAGTAGCTTTCCAAATAAAATTTCTTGGCTTCTACCAAAGCTTTTGAAACTTTGCGGGTCACAAATTACTCGTGGGGACCTGTACTTCATGATACATGTTTTTATTCTGCCACCACTTTTTCTACCAAGTGAAATTTACGAATGAAAAATTTGTTATTTTCAACAATTCACCCCCTATTTTTGTGTCTGTCGATTGTTCTTACTGATTGCCGCGTGTTGAGATGCGAACACTCTCAAGTTTTTCATCTGCTTGTTAAGAAAGATTTTATGGAAAACTTGGGACACATTTTGACTTTTGTGCCCCAAAAATAGTATATTACATACCGAGGTGGGAAGTGTTACATTACTGTCGAGAGAGACAGTGATGTAACTTTCCACCGAGGTTTGTATGCTA
>CAJUYG010006885.1:0-11593 GCA_910591675.1 Galerucella calmariensis | reverse complement strand
ACTACAGTGTGTTATATATTGGAAACCAGATGTGAAGTATAATTACAAACTAGAAGAGTTGGTTATATCGTGAAGATATCCCATTTTCGTTCCAGTTCCTGTAATTCTTCGTCTGTCGTGGCACATAGCTCTAGAAGTAGATGTTTGTTCTTATAAGTCTATATAGAAAGGACAAGGAGTAATAAATCATTTATTTAAGTAGATTTCATAGACGTACCAAAATATATTTTAAGAGGGTATACCGTAAGGTACATTTTGTATTGAACGAATGAGTTGCAGTTATGCTAAAGAATATACGATTTAGGTCAGAGGTAACGGGATGTACTAATTCTAATAAAAAAAGTGATAAAGGTACATAAATTTTAGTAAGTTTGATAAAGAAAGGCAACACAGTTTATTCATAATAGAAAAGAAACCAATCTGTAACAATAATTATTTTATATATTTTTGTTCTTTTTGTAAGAAGATTAATTCAAACTTTTAATATTGTCACAAATAAATTACAATGAAATATATTTTTAAAAAATTAATTAAAGTCAAGATAGCAAGATATCGTTACCATTTTTATTAAATTCAAAAAATAAAAATGAATATTTTTCATTTGTATTACTCCTATATGTAGTGTTTGGGGAATTTTTCTCAGAAATTTTGGATGGCAAGTGGCCTACTGTAATCGGCTTAATACGATTACACCTATTTACAGATTATTCGATTATTGAGAGGGATTTTCCAAACAACCCAGTTTTCTTAGAAACATTATCGGGAATATTATTTTAAAAGAAAGTAGGTACATTAAATCAGTACTTAGTATTAGTTCTTTGAGTTAAGTTTTCTTAGAAACATTATCGGGAATATTATTTTAAAAGCAAGTAGGTACATTAAATCAGTACTTAGTATTAGTTCTTTGAGTAAAGTTGTATGAAGTTGTATGGTTTTCATAATATTGTAAACAGTTGGAATATATTTAAAACATTTGTTGAATGTTAATTGTGCAAGTACCAAACAATGTCGATAAGCCAAGGACCATCTAAACGACCAAAAACAGGTCCATTATCTTTAAATGAAAAAACTCTGATATTGAATTGTTATATATCATTGAAAAACAAGGATCCAAGTGCAAGTGTTGATGATATTGTGGAATTAACGGCTGCCATGTTGTGTGTTGCTAAATCAACAATTTATAGATTACTGAGAGAAAGCAAGAATGGAACTCTACAACCCCCTAAAACTCCTTCAAGCCGAAAACCAATTGAGATCGATGAGTCATTAAAACAAAGACTAAGGCGTAAAGTCCATGGATTTTACTCACGAAAGGAAATTCCAACACTTGACAAAATTATGACATCAGTGCAAGAAGATACGGACTATCCAAAATTCTCCAGAATGACATTATGCAAACTTTTGAAAGATGTGGGTTTCAGATATACAAAACATAATAGAAAATCTCTCTTGATAGATAAACCGGAAATAGTTTTTTGGAGAAGAGACTATTTAAGAAGCATTCGACATGCCAGAGAACAAAATTTGAAAATCTTCTACTTAAACGAAACATGGATAAATGCTGGATATACAGTTTCCAAATCTTGGCAAGATGAAAACATTAAAAGCGGAAGGCAGGCATTCGTGGAAGGTTTGTCGTTAGGTTTGCAGCCACCATCTGGAAAAGGAAAAAGACTTATCATTGTCCATGTTGGAAGTTCTGAAGGTTTTGTTGATGGTGGATTATTAACTTTTATTTCAAATCGCACGGGGGACTATCACGAAGATATGAATGGGGATGTCTTCGAGAAATGGTTTGTTCAAATCTTGGATCTGATTCCAAAAGGGGCTGTTATTGTTATGGACAACGCAAGTTACCATTCACGGTTACGAGAAGCATTGCCCACAAGTCGTTGGCGTAAAGCAGAGCTTTTGGAGTGGCTTATTTCGGAAAATATTAAGTTTCCAAAAGATCCACTAAGGAAAGAACTTTACAGAATTGCAAAAATGAACATGAATAAATACAAAACCTACATTGTAGAAGAAATGGCTTCTTCTCGTGGTATATCAGTTCTTCGACTCCCCCCTTATCATTGTGAACTTAATCCCATAGAATCAATATGGGCTCAGGTAAAGGGGGAAGTTGGAAAAAATACTACTTTTAAAATAAACGATGTTGTGAAATTGTTTGAGAGTGCTGTAAGTCATGTTAGTAAGGAAAATTGGACAAACTGTATCGAGCATGTTATCAAAGTAGAGGCAAATATGTGGAAAATTGACAATATTTGTGATGATTTAATCTTCCGAGTCGGATATAGAATAAAATGTAAGTAATAAATGTATTCCAATAATTATTTCTTTTCATTTTTTATTATATTATAATTTAAAACGTATTTTTTCCCAAAATACACACCACTGCATTGCGTTATTGTTTATCTGCTAATCCTTTAACAATGAAGAAACCCTAAACTTTGCTACAACTGAAACAAATACGGGGTCGATCTACCTGGCTTTTAGATTTACAGAAGAAATGTAATTTAAAGTAAGAGATGTATCAAAAATTTCATGGTGCTCCCTGTAAAGGTTTTGCATACTTAATTAGGGTTTATTACTTCTCGTACTTTTTGTACATACTATAGTGAACGGTCTACTTTTTGGAAAGTAATTCTCAAGCTTTGCTTAATAATAGAATGATACCATTATCTTGACATTTATTTAAAACATGTGGTACCCTGGAAACAGATTGTTGGAATCTCCAGCATCTTATCAGAGATTTATAGCAAAAAAGCGATTCTGTTTCCGGATTTGATGACGACCAATAGAGGAATCTCTGGAATTTCCAATGAATTTCCAAGTGAAATATTAACCCATAAGAAAACCCACAAGATCGAATAATCAACTATCATTACAGCGTGTTTCTCATCAATCAGTTGCTAGCAGCACTTCGGTTTTATGCCTGCGTCGGGCATTCGATAACCATCGCTGATTTGTGGAGTTTGTTGTTTTCTTTGTATTTATTGGTTAACCGTTCACATTTGACGGGGGCGAAAGTTAACTGTCACTCGATCCAACGACAGATCTGAGGACACGAATGGGTTACCAGATTTTCTTGTTTCTGTTATGTACGTAATGCGCGAGGTGGCTCTTTACTGATTAATGCTTGAGCTATAGAGGTGCAACAAGCGAAACAATTTAGTGCTTTTCAAAGTTAAGCAAAACTTACGAATGGCGTGCTTGAGTTTCAAACAGTGGAAACAGGCATAAATGTTTCAATATCCACAACCCACATGTAACCAGAACATCGTTTAAGGTTAAACCAAAATTGTAACAGCCCGTTCTGTGGAAAAAAGAATAATATGAAGTTGCTTTCTGGGGACACCAACGTATTGACATCAGAATACTTAAGAATCCCTCAGTTCATGGATTATGGGGGAAATAAAAAAAATAATTTCTATCCGAGCTTATTTTCGAATATATCAAGGAAATGATAATAGTAACCCCTTATTTCTCCAGGGATGTTAAGCGGTTTACAATGTGATACAGTAACCTATTGACATTTCGTGGCATACGATATCGAAGCGCCTCGAGCTGCAGCTTATTTTATCTCTGTATTTTATTTCAATGAAAAATAATTCTTCCACTCTCTCCTTCTTCTCTTTCTCCTTCCATGCAATCGACTGTTCAGAGTTGTTATCATTCCCACAATATTTCAGAAACCCAAATGTGTACTATTTGCTGTGTTTTCGTTCGAGTTTCCAGAGTACATTTGGAACGGGAAGAGGTAATTCCGAAACACTCACTTACACAACTAGAAATTATTAGAAGGTACATGTTCCGGAATTGTGGTGCTTGAAATCCATTAAATATTCTCCGATTGACTTGAAGAGGAAACAAGTCAGTTTCAGATAACATTCATACAGAGTGATTGATCAGTGCCAGATCAAAGATATTTTCTTGGATGAAACAAACAAATATTTTACATTGAAACTGTTATTTGCTTCATTTCCCATTTAAAACCTATGTGAGGTTATAATCTGTTATGGAGGGTATTTGGGAAGTTATAATTAATTATCCGTCTAAATAGTGACAAGTTATTCTTTTTTTAATTTCTTGGAAAATTAAACCACAATATTTTTAAATTGTTTATTTCAACGTTTCGGTAGCGTTCCAGCTACCGTTGTCAAGAAAAAATAAGTAGAAATTAATTTTCATCCCTAACTGACACAACAGAAAAAATTTGACAACTAGACAATCAAAAATTATTATATTAATATTAATTTTTTTGACTTTCTATTTATTTTTCAGTGAAATAGAAGATCTGACAAGAAACACCTGACACTAGATTGAGAAAAAAATACACAATAAAAGTGTTTTACTTATAAAAAAAAAATACAACAATCTGTGATGGAGTGAGTTTGTACTACTAGAGAAATGTTTTTGTTTGAATTGCAAGTACCGTGTACCTCGTTTTATTCTACAAAATAATCAAAATTTTTAATTTTACTGCGGGTTCTCTTTTTATCGGCAATATCCGTGTTTCCAACAAAAACTAGCTAAAAAATAATGTCATGGTGTCAGTATTAATATTTAAACTTGTGGTATATTTTTAATTTGAATCACGCTGTAACTAATTTGTATTTATTTATGGAAAAATGGGCTGAGTAACTAATATTTTTCCAAAAAAAAAAGATTATCGTGATTAAAATTATGAATAGATGTTGAAAGAAGACGGCACCAACTGAAGCGTACTGTATTTTTTGTGATAATTATATTAAGAAAACCTGGATAAAAACTTATGATGCTATCCTGATAACGCAGGTAATTGATTATTGGAAATTTCTCTTTCTAACATTGGTAACCAAATTTGACTACATTCGGCTGAAATACTAGCTACACATTTATCTGCATTTAGTTGTATTAAAGCACTTTCTTTGATTTTCCGTCTTTTATTATTGGGTTCTTTTAATATTATTTTTGATGAATCCCATTGAATTTGATGACCCTCTTCCCAAGCATGTTTGCAAATAGCTGACTTAAAGAATTCCCTATCTTTGATATATTTTTTGTGTTCGTTTATTCGTACTTTCAATGGTCTAGATGTTTCACCTAAATAAAATTTGTCGCATTCACATGATATTTGATATATGCAGTTTTTTGAAGATTGTTCTTCATTCTTTGGTTTCGTTTTTGTTAGTATTGTTCTCAATGTATTATTCGATTTAAAACTAGTTCTAATATTGAATTGGTTACCAATTTTTTCAATTCTTTCTGATAAACCCTTATGTAACGTTATATTTGACCACTATCATTGTAATATTCAAATATCTACCGGACGGCGAGTAGCCAGTCCTTTTCTCCTATCAACATGTGATTCTCGTCGAAAACCTGTAGCACCGATCGCTTCAAAAGGCAAAATTTTTACATTTAATGTGTGACGAATAATCTACGTTGGTGAGGTTTCGTATACACTGATATTTGTCAAATATATCAATTCTTCTCTCCTATACAGAGAAAGAAACTAAGAACACACTACGGATACGTAAATTCTTTCTCGAAGCGGAGCATGTGAACAGGAGAGGAATATATAACGTATGTCGATTGCTCATCGCATGGTTCAATTTAATAGCGAGTAGTTAAAATAAGCTTTCTTTCTCCTGTGAACCATGAACCGATAAGGTCAAGAATTTTTAATTGTTTATCTTTATCTTTATCTTTAACTTTATCTTTCCTAAAGTGCATTCAATGTGAATGGTAAGTTGCATTTAAGTCTATGCTTTTCCTCTTATGATTTTCGCTTTTATATTTTTCCCTTCTAGTGATAAGCGCCAGATACACACATACAATGATATTTTTTTTATCTTGTTCTTTTCCTTTTTCTAGTTTTTCTTATACAGGTGATAAAAGGTTCACATGTATATAGTTGAAGTATTTAAAATATGTATATTTAGTTAACTAATTAATTCAATCTAAATACCAACTTAGAATATTATATTTCCGGATTACATTTTTTCATTACATTTTTTTTATCACCTTCTGTGATTGAAATAAGTAATAAAATTGAGTTTTTATATTATTTAGATATTGTTTCTTTGATTTCTTTGATTAATGGAAATAAATAAGATTTCCTTAATAATTAATAATACCATATCACATTTCTTCATTGCTTCTTTTGTTTTTTTTATAGTAAAATACAGGATATATTTTTTTATGAACCACGTTCTTAAATGAATTCTTAAACACTTGTAAAAACGAATTACTGCAGATATCCTGAATTTTACATGAGAAAGATTGTAACTATTTCTGATACAATGTATCTTTCTTAGCACTTACTGAGTACCTGAAATTACCTGAGTTACCTGAGACTTACTGAGTACCTGAAATTACCTGAGTTACCTGAGACTTACTGAGTACCTGAAGTTACCTGAGTTACCTGAGACTTACTAAGTACCTGGACTTGCCTGAGAATTTGTACCTGAAGTTACCTGAGACATACCTGAGACCACAAACAGTCTGGAACTTTGTACCTGCCATCAGACACGTGGAAATTCAAGGGAAGTAACCAGTGTACTAATTTTAAAACCAACGTGCTTCAACACAAAAAACCATCATTTTTTTTTATATTTCACTTACTATTTTTTTTACATTTTTAGTCATTATACAACTTGTAAATTTAACAACGTTGTTCATATTCCTTCCCTTCCAACATTTCCAGGTTTGTTGATAGAGAGTGGTGAGGTGAAGAACTAGTCGACTAATATTATTCAGGATGGCGCCCACTTACCTTTGTTGATTAACTTTCATTACATTTCTTAACTTGATTTATTAACTTCTTTCTTAAATTCATTTCGTTTCTTAACTTCATTTATTATCTTATTTACTTCAATATAACTTCAATAACTTAAATAAAGTAGGATTACCCGCGAACCGGTAAGACTACTCCCTGAATTGATATTAGTTTGGTCTCCGAATTCACACCTGAGGTGCTCTCCACATTGAGTCGCCGTTGCAATTTATATTGCCTTATTATTTTAAATAAATAATAGGTAAACAAAATTGGCGCCCAACGTGGGTAACACTTAACATACGGTATTGTCAAGTTTCTAAAAATTATGTTAGCTGAATTATTAATATTATTGTTATGGGGTATTAACAATGAGCCCCTCTCTATATGCTTATTCTCCTCATTTACAAATTCTGCAGGGTAGTTATTGTTATTCAAAACATCTCTTAAAAAAGTTTTCTCCTTTGTAAATTGATCATCACTAGAACAAATGATTCTGGCCCTATCGTATAAAGATTTTACTATCCCTTTTTTAACGCTTGATTGTCTAGTTGTCAAATTTTTTCTGTTTTGTCAGTTAGGGATAAAAATTAATTTCTACTTATTTTTTCTTGACAACGGTAGCTGGAACGCTACCGAAACGTTGGAATAAAGAATTTAAAAATATTGTGGTTTAATTTCCCAAGAAATTAAAAAAAGAATGAATAATATACCACAAGGAACATACAGAAGATATTTAGTGACAAGTTAGGCATATAATTGGATTGAAGTGGAACAAAATGATTAATTGGAGCCCAAACATTTTTAATTCACAAAAACGAATGATTTCGCGAATATTCAATAAGTCGTATACATAATTGTAACGATGGAATATCTATCGTTATTTTTTGGATCTACTCCTATCATCAACTTACAATTAATTTCTTTTTAAACCCTTTTTCTACGCCTTTGTTTATAAAACGAATATCGCTAAAACCCCTTTTCTACGTTTCGCCGTTCTGAAAAATGTGAAAATGAAAACAAAATTGTTTTCAAAGTGCACACGTCCCTACCCTTTGTTCTAAGATTTATGGCCTTCTCTGTTGATATTTCTATGTCGCTTATCTGTTTGATGTGGGACACGTGTTCATTTTAACCACTTTTAAGGAATTTGACCGTTAATTATTTGCCTCGCCTCCAGTTTAGACTTCAGCAAATCAGGGAATTAGGAAAATATCATGAGAAACACTACATTGACAAACAAAGATACCAAGAAAATCACAGAGATAATACAACCCTATAAACCGAACCAAAATGCAAACATAACTGAAATAGAAAACCATACAGAATCAGAGAATGGAAAAGTACATACCTCCCATGAAAATCCAATACTTGCAATACCAATCACATACCAATGCTTTAATTCATACAAAAATCAAATAATAATTAAGCAAGGTAATTTGAACAAATTTCATGTAATAAAAGTAAACATCCCATCACATAATCTACAATATCTGCTCACTTGACAAATGATACCCAAAACATCGAAAGAGAAATAATCGACTTGTTTAAAAATTATGTCGACACCAATAAACTTGTATCCACATAAAAAGTACCGCCCTGGATTTAGTACCAGTATCAATTCCAACGCTACAGAATACTTTCAAAAATCATTTTTATAAACTAGTAATCACAAGGAAGTTTGTAACAGATCTAAATAATACCAACGAACGAGATAATATTATAATGTATCACCACGAAAAAAAGCGTATCATACAGGCATAAATAAAACTCAAGAGGCACTAAGAAACAAATATCACTGGTCTGACATAAAAAAAACAGTATTAAAACAGTATTGAACAGTATTTAAATAACTACTGTTCTATTTGCCAACATACCTAATACGAGAGACATCCAGCTAAAATAAAATATCCCTTAACGTTGACCGCAACAAAACCATTGGAAATGATACATACTCACGTCTCCAAACTAGAAAAACAAAATTTATAACAATTCTTGACTCATTTCCAAAATACGGAAAAGCATATCTGCAGTAAATATAAAAGAAGGTATAAGCAAATTTATAACTCATTCCAGTGTATCCTGTGGCATAACTTGCGACAATGGTGCATAGATTAAATTCTAATTATTTGTGACTTACAAAAAATACAGTTACATTCCACAACTCCCAGAAACTCTGATAGTAACAGTCCAGTAGAAAGATTTCATTTATCCTTATTGGAAAACGCTAAAATACTTTTACTCCAACACTCACAAATATCAATAAAATGAATAATAATACCGCAATTATAAGATTCAACTCTTCTATACATAGTGTCACAGAATGCAAATCATTTGACGTAATTTTGAGAGATATAGAAGCCTTTGATGAAACTGACGAACACATATTTACCGACTATATTAACGATTAGAAATCCAGTCCAAAGCTGCGAAAAACCAAAGACCTACAAAAAAGAGAAACTTTTATTATATAAAAAATCGCGAAGCGCTTAAAAATAAATCAAATCAAATGGGAAGACATAGGTAAAAAGATGAGGACATCAAAAAAAAGTTCACAAATCAAAACACAGAAAACCATCTACTGATGGAAGACGTTCTCTACAGGAAGAAAAATATGGCGAGACTACAGATCCTTCTTATATACAACTTCCTTCTAAATCCCGTGTAGTTAGTCCAATAGATATAATAGAATTAAATTTACTATTATTATCCTCAGAATCAAGAAAAACTAGGCTTACTAGTACTAAACATACATTTTACACGACGTAGAAACCAATTGGATAGTTAATCAATTTGGAAGTATAGATACATGCAACAATAAAATATCGATAAAATATCAAATAATACAGATATTGTCACAGAAACACAAGAGATAGATAATTTGCTAGAACACAGCGAATATTTGATTGGAACAACAAAAAATACAGCGAATAATCTAACACACTCTGAGCGGAACAAAAGTGTTATCGGCACAATTAGTGAATGGTCGTTTGGTAATTTAGATGATAACGATGATTTCAAATATAAGGAAAAAATAAGAGTCTAACCAAAAATTCAACATTAAATTAACCTCTCAACTTGTTTAAACAAACATATAATAAATCATTATAATTGAACAATCTCAAATTTATGTGGAAATCAAATGCTAATGAAAAATAAATTAAAATCTCTAATAAACAAAATCAGTAATATCACCAATGTGTATATTTATAGATATATATCTCTTCAAAGTTCTTTAGAGCAAATTATCTCAAGCTGCCAAAACTTGATTAATTTTGAAGAAAATTTAGAAAATGCCATTAATTTTGCACATTTGGGAAATTTACACAATTCAGTTATAAATAAAGAACAATTATCACTGTTATTAGAACATGCTTTAGGTACCTACGGTACAAAAAACATTTTCAAATTTAAAATCTTCACACATATTACCAATTCATGAGTGTTTAAATAGATTTAACGGATTCCAAAATTATATTTGCTTCATATTAACCTATCATAGACACAAATGAATTTAAGACCTTCCTTATGATAGGTTAACCTTACAAAAATACCATAATTATTTCTAAAAACCCTACCTTGTTCTTAGTACAGAATTCCACCAATTTGGAGGAGAACCCTTTCCTGATCTAGAAGACACAACTTTTGCAAATTCCGGAAAGAAATATCCAAAGAAAACCAATTAACGGAAAATCAAGACTACTTCAACTCTACAGAAATTGATGAAGATTCCCCAAGGGTGTAGCTTCATAACAAAATCTAACATTCCGTTATACTAAAGGAGTGATTGAAGGAAACTCATCAATTTTGCCAAAAATGAATTCAGAATTCAATAAAGTAATTATAGGAAATGGAGACAAAAGTGTCCTGAAATTGGAAAACATGATTGGAAAGCCTGTTTTCAACTGCGTGAGTCAGAGCTTTGAATGATGAAAAAATTATTGAATTCAATTCGAAAAATGTGGAAAGTACGAGCTGTGACGTCAGTGAGTCCGGGAAATACCCGTCACGTGAGCGGAATTTCCGGGCTCGCAAGGAGAAGATAGTACTGTCGAGGGTGCAGTACATATGCCCTAATGTAGGCACCACAGATTGGCGCAGCTGTAACTACGCCAATCAGTATAAATATACGTGCCAAATGTCAAAAGTAATCAGTTATCTACGAGCTTTGACTCCAGATAAATCTAAGAGTGAAAAGGTATTCTTCGAGCTGTTAAATTGGCAAGTCAAATCTACGAGTCATTTTTTGAGGCAATGGCTTCAAACAGCCAGGACAGACAGGAAGCTGTAGTTTCAAGAACTACAGTAAGCACTGAAGAATGGTCACCCACCAGGATAAGAGAAGATCAAAATAATGATCTACACCTAAAGATGATCCGGCAATGGAAGCAAGAAAATCGGCAACCTACCTGGCAAGAAGTGTCAAGATTTTCACCAACACTGAAGGCATATTGAGCTCAGTGGGACTCGCTTATCCTGGAAAAGGGCCTGTTGAAACGAATCCTTGAAAACGATCATGGTTACGAAAATAGACGACAATTGGTTATCCCGAGATCGAGAGTAGCTGAGGTACTGAGGAAGTTACACGACAGTCCACCAGGAGGTCATCTGGGAGTGAAGAGAGCCCTTCAGCGAGTCCATGAAAGGTTTTATTAGATGAACAGCTCCGACGATGTGAAGGACTAGTGTAAGAAGTGTACGAATTGTGCTACGAGTAATGGACCACATCGCAAGAGAGAGGCTCCTATGAAACAATACAATATTGGAAGCCCATTCGAAAGGATTGCATTAGATATCGCAGGACCATTTCCGACGACAGAAAATGGTAAATAC
>CAJUYG010006884.1:0-11595 GCA_910591675.1 Galerucella calmariensis | reverse complement strand
TGAGTAGATTCCACGAAGTGAGGGTTTATACAGTTAACTCAATTAAAGATGTTTAGTCTTCACTTACGATTCCGATTGATTCGATTTACATGTGGAGTGATTCCCAGGTGGTGTTGAGTTGGATAAAATCGCCTCCCAATCAATTTCAAATTTTTGTTTCGAATAGGGTTTTACAAATTCAGACTATGGTGGGTTCTGATAACTGGTTTTATGTCAAATCAAAAGACAATCCAGCAGATCTGGTATCCAGGGGTATATTACCTATGAAGTTGAAAAATAGAGCATTGTGGTTTAATGGTCCTCCTTGGTTATCCGTAAATCAAACGTTGATTATACCAGAAATCGATTTATTATACTTAAGCCACCTTCCTGAAAGAAAAAAAAATGTTGTTAGTGGTAAAGCGGTTGAAAAATTTCCATGGTCTTTATTCACAAGGTTCTCGAGCTTCGACAGGTTGAAAAAGGTTTTTGCTTTTTTTCTACGTTTTGTAACCCATGCAAGGAAAAATTTTGGGGAAAACGGAAAGTCGTTCAAGTTAAGTGTTGAAGAAATTAATAATTGAGAAACGGTGCTAGTATATTTAAGTCAAAAGGACTCATTTGTCAATTAGTTGAATTTATTGAGGGACGACAATTGAAGGAGGAAAATTATCTAAAAGCCCTTTCATTGACAGTAATAGGTTGCTAAGAGTGGGAGGCAGACTATAATTATCGGATTTTGGGTACCTATATTGAAAATACCCAATGGTCCTAATTGCAAAACATCCTCTGGCAGATCTGATTGCTAGAGCTGAACATGTTCGTTTAATGCATGCCGGTCCACAGATGGTTATGGGCTCGCTACGCGAAAAATATTGCATCACTCAAGGACGAAACTTAATCAGAAAATAATTTATGAATGTGTCCTCTGTGCGAAGATCGAGCCTATCAATCTTCAAGTTAAAATGGAAAATTGACCCAAAGAACGTATCTGTCAACAACCACCTTTCAATACAACAGGAGTTGACTATATGGGGCCCTTCAATTTCCAAACTTCACAGGGGCGCGGTGTTAAGATTTATAAAGGCTATGTGTGTTTATTTGTGTGTTTTGTAACACGCGTAATTCATCTGGAAATTGTAACTAATCTTTCAACAGAAGGTTTCATAGCAGCCTTCCGAAGATTCGTGTCCAGGCGAGGTAAACCAAATTCAATTTATTCCGATAACGGTAAGGATTTTGTAGGTGCTTCATCTGAATTAAGAGAATTGGGACAATCTTCATTTTCGCATAATTTAGAATTGTCGAAAATCGCATGTAATGAAAATGTGAAATGGGTGCCAGCTTATTCACCGCATTTCGGCGGATTGTGGGAAGCAGGGGTAAAGACCACTAAGTATTATTTGAGAAGGGGGATCCTTAATACTAATTTGACATACGCAGACTTTTCTACTGTGTTGTGTCAGGTAGAGGCCATCGTGAATTCCCGTCCTCTTACTCCCTTGTCTTCTAGCCCCTTTGACCTCGATGCATTAACTCCCGCTCATTTCCTGATCGGCAGAAGACTTACTTCACTTCCAAGTCCGTCTGTAATTTAGATATCAGACTGTAGCGTTTTTATGAAAATTATGATTTGATTTTGTGTAGCAACTATAAGTAACTACATGAGTGCGAACGGCAGCTGTTCATCGGTGTGCATAGGTCGTAGGAACCGTTATTAATTTGTTGATTGTATTGAATGAAAAGTTGTTTTCCCGTGAGTGCCACTTTATTTTAGACAGTAATTATTAACTTCATAAAAAATTAAGAAAAAATGAAGTAAGTAAAATCACTAATGAAATTTATCTGTAAAAATTAAGAATGTTAAAAGTGTAGAAAAATTTAGTTGCAACGGTATTTATTTAATAAAATAAAAAAAATGTGATGGTTGAATACTCGTTCAACATAATATGTACAGATTTATCAATTTAACAAAAATATGATACTAATCCAAAACTTTTTGACATCCTCAAACTCTTGGAGTCATATATAACTAATAAGACCATATTAAAATTGATTTATCCCCCAAAACATAATGTACGAGTAAGTACAGATTATAGCTATAATGTGTTCACAGTTTTGTATACGATTAGATCTTAATTATAAAACAAATTAAGTTTAATTGATAGAGATGTTGAAAACAAATGAAAACAAACATATAATTTGGATAACATACAATTTAGCATACAAATCTGTATTGAAAACGCATAACTTAAACCAAAACGCAGATATAACTGATACCAAAGACGCAGAAATGTCGTTAATAAATAATAAATTTTCAATACCACTAATAAAAAAGATTTAGGAATATATAAAAAACAAAACCTGAATTCCAGGATTGCAGAGACTGGAATTACTTAATATCGTCCCACTCTCGTTTTGACTAGTAGCTGTAGCGGCCACATGGTCCTCATGCGGGAAGATGAATCTGCCCCTTTGAAAAACGGCTTCTGGATAGGATGAGCATCTAGTCTGGAATACCCTTCAGGTTGAATCCCGCCTGTCTCACGTCCAGGGCCTGAGTCAGGATCCACAACAGAAAATGTGTTGAAAATCAAAATTGCCCAAGTGGCAATGGCGACCAGCCAAAATGGTCGTTTCAAACCAAAAGTACGCCACGTGGGTGGCTTAGTACTTGATATGACGGTGGTCCCTATTAGAAATAGATTAGTAACTAAAATATTTTTATCCCTAAACAAAACTTACACTTTTGACAGCAAGGGGACACCAAAAACTTATAGGCAACTAGGCCCAACAACAGAACTATATTCATCTTGGTTTCTACCTCATTTTTCATAAAGATGTCTTGTCTGACAGAAAAAAAACTTTACCCACTGGTTGTCTATCATTGCTGTCAACTCAAGAGAATCGACAATGATTTCTACCAACTTCTAGGATTTGGCCTGTAGGGGCTTTCTTTTATTACTTCGTGCGCTGGTACAGCACCGAGGTAGCTGCGTGGTAGCTGCACCTGTGCTCCTCTCAAATAAAACGCTATTTAGTGAACACTATAGGCACATGCGTAGTAAATGTTGAGATTTGACATTTGATTTTATTTCTGATTTCTGCTGTTTATTTATTTTCATAGATTTATTCAAATTTATTGTCGTCGATCAGTAGCCCACTGGTTTGTGGTTTGTATTCTTAAACTTATCTTAAAATTTTATCTGCAATATTGGTGTGCGTCAGTGTCAGTGTCAGTGTGTGTTATAAAATTATAAAAAGGATAATCCGTCCATAACAATCCCCAATTTTTGTTGTAATGTCGGATTCTGAAGCAGAACTGGTAATAATGGTAGTTAACTTAACATGTCACTTAAATCAGTAGATTTACATTTATATATTTTAGGCTTTGTGGGATGGACCTGGTAATAATTTTTCCGATTTTGACTCTACCAGCTCATCGGACAGTCAGTTTACTGATTCTGATGAAAGCGGGCCAAGGAGGCAACATCCTAAAATAGAAAATTATGTGGAAAAAACGGTAGCAGGATATGATGACAATGAATTCAAATCACATTTTCGCATATCTCGCAAAACAACTTATGATATTATCAGTAAGTACCTATACCTAATACACTTCATGAGAAAACTATATATAGAAATCTTGAATTTCCAGATATGTATGAAGAATCAGATTACAAACCTGTTTATTCTGCTGGAAGGCCTAATGTTTCTGGAGAGAAAACAGTATAACTATCTTTGTGGTACCCTGCCAATAGAAATGCATTTAGAGAAGTTTCCGATAGATTTGGAGTTGCCCTTTAGCAGTGCTCACAACTGTCTGAACCGTTTTTTGGAATTTTTGGTATCAATGAAAGATAAATATATCACTTGGCGCAACCAGCAACAAAAACTGAAAATTTCACAGGCCTTTTCAAAAATAAATGGAATTTCTGGCGCAATAGGTGCCATTGATGGCAGTCACATTGAAATTCCAAAACCTGAAGATAACCAGGATTCATATATCAATAGGAAAGGGTTTCATAGTTTGCTGATTCAAGGAGTTGTAGACCACAACAAAAAATTCATTGATGTATTTTGTGGGGAACCTGGATCATTACATGATGCAAGATTGTTGAAAAGATCGGCACTTTATGCCAAAATCTTGGAAGACCCAGGCTTCATTGGTGACCATTTTTTATTAGGTGATTCAGCATACCCAAATCTGGATTGGATTGTGACACCCTTTCCGACTGGAGAACACAAGCTTTTCAATAAATATCTCTCATCAAAAAAAGTAGTTGCTGAGCAAGCTCTTGGTCTCCTCAAGGGACGTTTTCGCAGACTAAAGGGTCTAGAGAACTTTAACATGAGATTATGTTCTCATATAATTTTGGGATCATGTATCCTGCACAATATCTGCCTAGAGTCATCTACAAATTCATTAGAGGATCTCCAGGAACATGATGAAAACCAGCCACTAAATCGATGGTTTTCGAGAAAAGTGACATAATTAAAAAAAGCAGTTTCGTAAAAAATCGCTTTTAAAATTACGTTGACAGAATATTCTCGATTTTTGTAACCGTGATGGGTATTGTCAACTTTTAATGGTTTTAGGTAATTCTTATAAAACAGTACTTGAGAAAATGACTTATTTTAATTTTTTTTGATAATTTGGGAGCAAAAATTGATAATTTTTTCATAAATGTCATTTTTCTTGAAATTTTTCCAGCACTGTATATTAAAATGTTTTCAAACATTGAAAGCTAAAAACCCAAATATTGGCACAAAACAGATTTTTATTTGGAAATATAGTTTTCTTATTCATTTACATTATTATTTATGATAATGTACCTACATTGGTATAATATTTCTGTATGTTTGAGAAGGATCCATAATATTTCCTTGTTTATTGGGTGTTTCTTCCTCAGAAAAACAAAATCCAGATACAATATCAATGACATTTAGTAACAAAATTCAATTTGTTTCCAAACTTAAATCAAGTTTTCAAAGGTTTGTATAGAAATATGAATAAAACTTGGGAATAATGTTTTTTTCAAGCAGTTTTGATAAGCCTGCCTTCTTATTATCTTTAATCTTTTGTTTTGCATTGTAGACTTGTTTGAGCTCAGTTGTAATTATTGATGAAGATTCACTGATTCTACGAGTGGATGATGTTCGAGATTTCTTGATTTCAATAATATGAAAGTAAGTTTCCGAAAATGATGTTTTAAAAAGTACTCTATTCGAGAACTCTTTTTCTACTCTTAATATGGGTATATCGCCAATCTTTATAAGTTCTCCATTTATGGTTTTAAGGACATTAAAACCCAACCTTGCATCTAAATCTTTTAAATCAAAAAATGTTTCATGATTTAGTTCATGTACCTCATACGGCTTGCCTTGTTTTTTAGCCCCACGGATGATTGTAACGTATTGTTGGGGAACATAGAGTGGTCCCGACCTTAGTAATTTTGTAATTTCTCGCTCAATTGTCGCGTGTACACTATCGTCTTCGTTCTGACTATGGCCTTTTACAAGGAACTTATGCGTAATCGAATTTATGTGCGGATATTTTTGTACAGCAAATAGGTACATCGACATCATAAAACGGTTTTTCTGCTGACCGCAGCAATTGTCTGAATAAAAGATGACATCTACTTTGTTAGAAGTTTTGCTAGCTTGTTCTTCTAAACTTTTTAGATACAACAATACGCAGGTTCCGATTTCATTAACTCCACGATTGGCTTCTGTTTCATCCCAAACATAACATTTAGCTATGTTACGTGTCAGCTCAAAAATCGTGAAATTAAATACGTTTATTTTTGACGTATAATAAAAAAAAGAGCTATTTCCTCTAGGGAATTGCAGAACCGCCTGTAGGTCGTACACGGCGACAACTAAATCATTATTTACACTATTCTTATCTTTCGCCTTTTCTTCTCGCGCTAGATCTTTTTCTACAAGATGCTTTTCATACTTCGCTCTACACTTCTCCTTCTCTTCTTCCGATGCGTTTGTAAATGATACGCAATCTTCACACGTGTCTTTTTTGGGCTGAAAGAAGGAGATATTGAATTCGCTAAACACTCTGAAATACATTAAGTAATTGGTATAAGGAAGGTTGTTTTCTCTATATTGTTCGACGTAGTCCCTATGTAACTCTGCTACGGTTTTTCCTCCCTCAATATATTCTTTTTTCGAATCCTTTCTACAATGGCTCTCTATTCTGGGGATCGAATTAATGTGTTGTCGAACTCCTTCCTTTATTGCATCGTCAATTTTACGATGATTATTGTGTTTGCCTCTCAAATCAGTACACTTATCATTCCACTTACTGATTGCTGTTTTTTATATAGAACAGTTCGAATTGGGCGATCAGTTATAGCCAAGGTCCCCTTATAAAATGTTTTGTATACACGTATTTTATTTTCTCCAATATGAAAATAAAATGCATTGTTGCACATTCTATTGCTGTTTTCTCTCTTGTATTGGTATTTAGGTGTAATGCTTTCCATACTAAATAAGATAAACTGTCGCTGTCTTTGGATATTGCCTAGTTTCCAGAACTCTTCAAATATTTTTTGCCTTTCTGCTTCTTCTATTTTCGTAGGGCACTTTAGTTTGCATTTATTAGTGCATGCCTTTCCAATTTTCTTAGCACCATAAATCCTCTTGGTCTTTGAACTGGATACATACTGTTTCCCGGAATTACGACAAATCTTGGCAGCAGTTTTCTTCCATGTGTTTGGCTCAGCCTTCCTCTTTCTTTTTTTCTGTGATTCGGGTTGTTGCGCAACTTCTATTTCTTCGGGTATTACCGATACATTTTCAGAAGATGAAGAAGATGAGGATTTATTATAATTCTTGGGATCTTGTAAGCTGTCGTCACTTGAAAAGTCCTTGCCTGAACTGGAGGAATTTGATGAGGATGAGTCGGATGATGAGGATGAGTCGGAATCTGATGATGACGATTGATGAGTTGTTGATGGCAAATTGTTTCTATCTAAAACGAAGAAAATATTTAATATTTTTATTGACATCTTAACCTAAATACAAATATATCTGACAAAAATTAGTACCTTCAAGCCACTGCAGATTATTTGCTTCTGATTCCAGTATTTCGCAACTTAACGACTGATGAGAACTTGATGGTAAATTAAAATCTAAGTTGTCACCTGAAACAAAGCAATCCAAATATTTTTTCAGGACTTTAGTTTAATTTAATAGTAGTTTTAAAAACTATTCTTATTTCCAACTACTAATCAAAAATCATAGGTACCTTTAGGGGGCATCTGATGCACATGCGTTTCTTTCGGTACATCCGAAGTAGACGATCGGTGAGAAGTTGAACAAGCAATTATTGTACCTTCAGGTGGCATCTGATGCAAAAATGTTTCTCTTTTTAGTATTTCAGGATTGGATAATTGATCAGAAGTTGATGTTAAGTTAAAATCTAAGCTTTCGTTTGGATCTGGAACAACGTATTCTGAATAAAGCATTTTTTAATTTAAAAGTGAAAAAGACAACTGAATATAAACTTATTGTTATCTTAATAATTTATGACAGTTCAAAAAGTAAAATTTCTAACAAATAAAAAAGTATACCTTGTTGTGGAACCTGATTTAAGTCTGCTACAGTTCCGTTGTTTGGACGGTCACTGGATGTGGTATTAATTTTATGCGTCATCGCCATCTCCAAAATTAATCTTCCTCGTGACCCTGCCATTTCTACAAAGCAGTAGTGGAATAATTATTAATAATATTACTTTGATAAAACTGACACAACTCCAAAATTAGTATTTATTACCCTCTTTAATACGTTACTATTATTTCGAGGAAAATGACATAACTAAAAATGTAATACTTAGGTCGTTCATTAGTTTTAAAAGTTTTAGAGAAAACAGACAAAACTCTAACAAATTTACCATATTGATAAAAATAAACGGTTTGTTGGACTTACCTTATCATCAAAACGTCACAACATAAAATGTGACACTATTCTTGGTAAATTAAACGTATTTTATTCCGAAACTTTTCGATATATGCCGCTTTTCGTGAAATAATCCGGGTAAAATATTAATTTTGGGAGACACTTTTTCACATGTGACGTTTTTCTAGAGAAATTATCGATACGTTTTCTACAGCGTTAGAACACAACTGATTTGTGACGGTTTTCCAGAAAGGCGTCGATAGAATTCGATCAGTAGACAAAATGACACTTGCGCCATCTCTTACCAAAACATAGAGTTTCACTTGCGACGTTTTTCCAGATAAAAATATATACAATTTTGTAGTTGTTTTTCACCTTTAACGGAAAAAGTCGCTTTTTTGACTTATGTCACTTTTCTCAAAAACCATCGATATATTGTTTTAACTTTTTTTATAGGTTTTTATTCACCGGCTTGTCACACAAAAAGCGCCACACTTGTCCTTGTTAAAAAAGAAGAAGCAATATTTTTCGCGGCGTTGCCAAGCTACTTTTATTGGTAGTGATTCTAATCAAAATGAAATAAACTGTCCTTTTGGTTTATACACCTTGTCCTTTTGCCATTTTATTTGTTATTGAAACACAAAATGGTTGAACATTTTGCAATTTCTAATGTTTTGCCATATGCTGGACATTTTCGAAAATCATGCCTTGTGCCACATTTTTGGCAAATACTTATGCTTTTTTTGTGAATTCTCATCGTACTGTTTTTTATTCTCCATACTAGAACCTGATTTTTGTTTCTCTGTTTGGTACATTTTTTTCTTTATTGCATTTACGCCCTTTTCGTCTACTTCAAGCTTCTTACTTTGTGCTTCTGCTGGTTCAGCCGCTTTGCAAATGTCTTTGCATTTTCTTAAATCTAGATTAGGTTCTCTTAACAATCTATCTCTGACTCTGTGATCTCGAATTCCACACACAATTCTATCTCGAATTAGACTGTCACATAAACTTTCAAATTTATAGTTATTCCTGAATTTTTTAAGTTCTGTAAAGAATGTGTCAAATGTTTACCTTCCAGTTGATAACGAGTATTAAATATGTGTCTGCTCACCGTTTCATTTAATATAGGTGCAAAGTGGAGTTCTAGTATATTCATTATTTCTTTCCAGTCCTTTTTCTGTATCTGTAGCCTTCAAAGTCTCAAAAATATCATTAGCCTCTGGCCCAATATCACTAATATCATTATTTGAACTAATACCCGAGGCTTCCATATATATTAGAAATCTTTGTTTCCATTTTTTGAAGTTTACTGCTACATCACCTTCTGAGCTTAACTCGCTCGGAGTATTCAAGTTTTCCATTTTTTGTTTTATTTCTGTATTGACCGGCTTTAATTGTAGAGGTTAACTTTTTCACGTGGGCTGTTATTTTTATTTTCTAAAACACACAAGTCCTTGAACATTATTAGCGCAGCGCCATGTCATGTTTTGGGTATAATAAATAAAATACACCTTCAGTTGAAATGAACTCTATTTACTTATTATATGGTAATCTCTACAGCATACCAAGATTAGCCATTGTTCTAATAATGATTCCCCTCCCTCGCTGTCACCTCTAGCCCTCTAGCCCAGGTAATACCAGCCACATAAATTGCTACTTCTTGACACATAAACATTATAAGGATTCAGGCAACATCAGCTATTATTATCACTTCACTGATCTCAAGTATCAATGCTCTGAAGAACGAAATT
Organism: Galerucella calmariensis; assembly: GCA_910591675.1. Lineage (NCBI taxonomy): Eukaryota > Metazoa > Arthropoda > Insecta > Coleoptera > Chrysomelidae > Galerucella > Galerucella calmariensis. Next base: position 1,951 of record CAJUYG010006884.1, on the reverse strand, counting down.
TGTATTATCGTGAATATATTGGAATGTTAATAACAATGTGTCTTCGGATCCCAAACAATTTTGGAAATTCATATACGATAAGAAAAAAAGTTACCTTCTACCTCCCACAATGAACTATCAATATCAAGCAATTCTAATAACGATATTGTCGATCTTTTCGCTTCATATTTTAGTACAGTATATAGCACTGAACAACCTAATGAGATTCCTGGATATAAAGTTTTGTGTGGATGTGTTTAGGTATTCGTGTGATGTTAAGCAAATAATTGTTTTGTTTGTCAGGTCCTAATAAACTTTCTGTGATGAAATCCTTTCAATAACTGATGAATTATTATTCACAAAGCTAGTGTTAAATTAGAATTCATAAAACGTTACTAAACGTCATTTAGACAACTTAACAAAACATCATAGTAATACTACATTCTTCCACCCTTCAAATAGTAGTCCTTGAATTTGTTTTCCAGATCTGTAGACAATGTCAAAAGTAAAACAAGAAAGTTCTAGGCGCTACCTTTGGATTTGTCCATTCTTAATCTTGTTTTCATGATTCATGTCAAACATAAAGGATACAGAACGCTGATTAAGAAATGACTGCTCATCAAATAATGACTCCATTTCTTCAAGGCACCCACTATAGCATACTTTTCTTTTTCTACAGCCGGATGTTTTCGCTCACTAGAATTTTTGTGGAAAGAAAGCTACAGGACGACCAGATTGAGGAAGAACAGTAGAAATAAAAAAATCAGAGGCATCTGTTTTCACTACAAAGAGTTCTTTGACATCGATTGTTTTTACTACTGAATTCGATATTTTCAAAATCATTGTTCGATTCTGGAGATAACGGAAATATGTTGATATTCAAAAGCCTTCTGACTTCGTCAAAATAGTTAGATACCCATCTGGAATAATGTGCGAACATTCCAATAATACGTTCGAGTTAATTGGGGCTTTTCGGTGCATGCAAATCATTACAACTTCGATAGGAATAGGCAGCATATCAATAGTGCAAATGTATCTTCATCTATACAAAGAAGACGTGTGAGTTACAATTATAGAAATAACTCTCATTCTCCAGCTTATAACCAACAATCTCCCCATGGTACACAACAACCTAATCGAAGTTATAGCTCTATCATAAATAATAGAAATAATGATCATCTTTCTCAAATGAATATAAACTCTTCCAGTCATTCAGTGCACAACTACCCTCAAAATAATTCAGTATCTACTAATCATCCTTGTGATCGTGTAAGGAGAGAGGCTTCAGATAAAACATTGTGACAATCAAACGCTGTCTACACTAACTCCTAGTGGATGGTGTGTTTTAGTTTTGGGTAGTGAGATGGATTCCACCGGTTTTGATGCCGACATTTTCATTGAGGCTGTAAAGAACCGTCCTGTAATATGGAATTTTCCATTGCCAGAGTACCACGATAAAATTAAGAAGAGAAACGCGTGGACGGAAGTATGTTCACTGATGTGCAACTGGTTTGAAGACAAATCTGAGAAAGAACAAAATGATTTAGGTAAGTTTGGCAATAAATGCATTTTACTGCTGGACATAATACTGTTGAGAAATAAAACAATATTTGTAAAATGTACTATTCTGTAATAGACCAGTGCCAAACAGAGTGTGAGAATGAGAACCCAAATTTACAAACAATTCTTAACAGTATGTGGATGGTCGGAAAGTTTTAGGATTAATTACAACTAAATAGAATAAGTTTCAACATAACCTAACCTAAACATTATAGACGAAAATAGAAATAAATACACGTGTTTGGTTTTGACCTGGCCCCTTATAAGGGCCAATTTCACTTTAAATACAATTATCTTGCCATGGAACAGCACCAGCGTTGCTTACAAAATATTCTACCATTACATTTCTTCTCTGAGTAAGTGTTCGTCCACCTTGTCTAATGGTGTTACGGTTATCAAAGTCACACAAGCC
>CAJUYG010006883.1:0-11596 GCA_910591675.1 Galerucella calmariensis | reverse complement strand
ATCTTCATCAAGTGAAAGTCTCATCTATTCAATTCAGTTTTCTCATGGTTCCAGCTGAAACGTTCACCCCTGTAGCTTCCAAAATTATCGTTGCAGCTGTGGATGAGAAACACTGGGATATTGTTGTAGCAATTTGGCAAACAAAGCGGTTCGGTTGTTTTCAGTGTGTCCTGAAACCCTCAGTGCCCTCGTTTTCCATGGTGTTCCCATGCCATTTTCAAACTAATCACGCTATAGCTTAGTAATGGCTGCTTTGTCTATAACTTTCATATTAAACATTTTTTTGAATTTCTCAAAACAACGGAGCTCAGCCAAGCATGGTCGTTGTCCGGTTGTCAATTCCACTACATATTTTATTTTTATTATTTTGTAGAAGTGTGTGCAATAAATATTAATAAACACCAAATTCTACACGCAATGTTTCATTTTCTATAACACCCTGTATATTTTGATTTCCGAAACTTTCTATCAATCTATAGACAATGTGTGTTGTGACTCGAATTCCTAGGGGTAGTATTAACTTGCTAGCTCGGCAGATCTTCGTGATATCTGATAGTCACCATTTATTGAATGATTTTATTGGGTTATAAAAAGGAAATTACTATTATTATTTATCGGTGATCGTTGTAATAAGCAAAAAACTTCGTAAATTCAAGATGATATCGTAGCTTCTTGATAGAAATTACTGATAATGCCAAACGCGGAAATTTATAGCGTCACCACAGTATAAGAACGAACCAGTAGTATAACTCTTATAAATTTCATTCCTAAATTGCCAGAGGTTTTGATGACCTTGAACGGATCGCTTTACGATTTCATTTAACATAGGCGAAGGTGGCATGAGTTTTGAAATGACTTGAACATGTTAAATGTTTTTTCTTAAATATTGTAGAACAGTACACTGATGAGTGAATAAAACAATAGTCTTATACCAAATATTAATTGGTTTTTCCATATTACAATTTTCATTTTGTTATGATTTTTAAAATTTTTATTGACAAATTTTAATGTGTAATATAGTCGTACCCTGAATAGAAGTTTTATTAATATTTTATTGGAAAATCAACACAAGGATGTACAAACTCTGTTGTTTGACTAATATTTATGAGTGATTCAACAATATTATCTTCCGTAGAAACTTTCTCAAAATTCATTTGGAATAATGTTTTTAATAATGAGATGTATTGTACAAAATTTTCATGCGGCATATTCAAGTTTCCAAAAGTATCCTTATTCGTATTTTCATAAGCTCTAAGGTAACAGTATAAAGACGAATCGTCTAAATTCTGATACGCTTGTGAATAAGTCTTACATACGCTGCATGTATCAATTTCCGAACATGTTTCAATTAAATAACCACAAAAGTAGCGAACAAAATTCTTTTCCAATAAATCATTTGTCTGAAAGTCTTCATGCATTGCAGTATTTGATGGAAGGAATATTGTTGGAATGGCCTTTTTTAAAAGAAGTTTTCTTTTATGAGGTCGCATAATTATGTCTGATTAAAAATGAGCACCACATAAACGATGACTACTATTGTATAGAGTTTATAGTTTTGACATAAAGTCAGGCCTATCGCATGCTTCGAGACAAACTTTAGCTTTGAAACAAAATCAACAAATGAAATCAATGCATGAAACTAAGGCTCATAAATGTAATATGAAGATCAAATAATAAAGTATTATACTAAAAGTTTCTCACCTTTCTGAATCCTTTGGAAAAAGATATAATTTTCCATCACAATTATAATATTTATTGTTACATCCACGAACTACACACACAATACCCGTTTTCTTCTTTTTAATGGTATCCATTGCAAAAAAATGCTTATAAACTATAAAAAATAATACCGAAAACCCGTAAAAATATAAGCTGTAATAAATAATTCGACTCGCAAATTCACCACTGGCACGTTAGTTAGATCGCAGCACAGCACTGGCCGCCGGATGAGATAGATACTCATCCGAACGACGTTGTAGGTCACAGAGAGCTCGGCAGTGTAACGTCACGAGATAACATACTGGTCCGTTCCTATACTGTGGCGTCACGGTAACGAAGTTGATTATTATTTAGTAGTTGAATGAGTTTTTTTTTTTTTTATTCTCTCTTAACCCATAGACTATGAACGCACTCCTTATGTCATCAGTAATTTTTGGTTAAGCGCAAATTTCGAACGAATGTCATTTTTATTTAAATAATTCAATATTTTTAGGTTCTTTCGAGCAGCATATAAAGACAATCTCCTGGGTATACAAAATTATGTTGCACAAGTTTTTGTTAAACTACTATCCCTGGATTCTCAAAACATTTGAATTTATCCATTATTGACCTAGGTTGAAAGTAGATAATTATCAACCACTAATAGAGAAATTAAACTTCTCAGTACTTCCAAATAATCTGCTCAATGTAATCAGTGTAGAGCAAGTCGCATGATTAGATAATGATTATTTTTTTCACTTGTCAAAATCTGACATTTTGGAGGTTTTAACCAATAGCAATACATTATTCTAGCCAATCATTCGGTATTATACTGATAATTCTGCTTCCTCATCGATAAAACCTTGTTTACATCGGAACGTCAAAATTTTACTTTGAATTTGTCATTATTGACAACTAAAAGTGCTTCGAAGTTTATTGAAAAATGAACACAAATCGATTCAGTGCCATCACCCAAGATAATATTAAACATTCAGGTAATACAAAATTTTAAATTGTTGAAAAAAATAATCTTCCCAAATACAACTCGCTCTTCAAATTTTATCACATAATTTTTTATTTTCACCACTCAAATTTTTTTATTTGAGGCAAAAACATTCAAACAAACCGAATTTAGATAAAATCCCTCATCCTGACGGACTCTTGATTTTATAGGGATTTTATCCATCGGTTTGTTTTCATATTTTTGCCAAATAAACAAGTTTTCGTGGAAAAGAAAAAATTATCGATAAAATTTGAAGCACTCGTGGTATTACCTTTGATAATTCTGCTTCCTTCGTCGATAATACCTTGTTTACATTGAAACGTCAAAATTTCACTTCCTATCTGTCATTATTAACAACTAAAAGTTCTTGGAAGTTTATTGTAAAATGAAAACAAACCTATTCAGTGCCATCACCAAAGAGAGTATTGAACATTCAGGTAATACAAAATTGAAAAAAATTATCATCCCAAATACAACTTGCTCTTTAAATTTAATCACATAATTTTTTATTTTCATCACTCAAACTTGTTTATTTGGGACCAAAACATTCGAACAAACCGAATTTAGATAAAATCCCTCGTCCTAACGGACTCGTGATTTTATCAATCGGTTTGTTTTCATATTTTTAAATAAACAAGTTTTCGTGGAAAAGAAAACTTGGCAATAAAATAGCACTCAAAGAATGAGTCATTGGTATATCAAAAACTACAGTGCAGTTGGATTGAAGAAACACATCAGACATACTACAGTTACGCTCCTGAAAGGGAGAACAGCCAATTTTTCCGTCATTTCTCCCAATTCAGCATGACTATTTGATCATTTGATAAAATCAATCAAATGCTGAGTTACTTCGAATGAAATGTTGAAAATGGACTATAAATACCACTTTGCAATAAAGGTGGAACTGAAATCATTTCACATACACATCCTAATACCCTAACTATACAGGAATTTTTTTCCGGCTATTAGCAAAGACCATCTAAACTCAGACGGACCACAGCAACGCGTCACGACAACTTTCAAATGTGGTTGTTAGTGGGCAGAGGTCGTGGTTATATTAAAAATGCAATAGAATTAGAGCAGTACTGAGACGAACGACTTCTTATAGTTGATCTCAGCGACAGTCTCTACCTGTGGACGGTATCGCCCACAAAATTGTCGTTGTAAAACACAGTGACGACAGACCGCCTTCTCAATGCGACAACTGGCCACTCCTCGCTTCTCTATAATGAAACTGATGAACACTACCAAACACCGTTGTCGTTAATTGGAGTCTTCTTCAACGACAGATGACGACAATAAAAACACAAACTTGACATGGTTGTGATCTCCGCTAACAGTGGAAAAGAAGATTCCTGTAAATTTACAGTTGTTCGCGGCTGGCGCCATATTCAAAATTACTGTGATTTTATTTTTATTGCAATATGGCATTTATGGTCCATTTTTTGAAATTTCATTCAAAGTAACTGAACATTTTGATTGATATCACAATAATAACAATCAAATAGTCAAGTTAAATTAAATGAAATGTCAAAAAATGAACCATATAATGCCTGGAGTGGGAAAAATAAAGCAACAATCATCAAGTTTATATATTTCATTCAAAATAAAAAGTACACAGCAAATAAAACGTTTTTTACATCTTTTAATGACAAACAGGAAGAACAATAAATGTAGTAAATTATTTTGAATCGCATACGATGTAAGGTAAAACGATTTTTTAAGGTAAGAAGCATTAATGAGTTTATGATTAACAGTGATCAGGGAAAGACGCAAAGTACAACAAATAGTGGAACAGTGACCCTCTCACCGTTGTTGTTGAAATACAGAAAAAGATGCATATTGTGGAGTACAAAAATAATCAAATATAACATATTGAAGTTAAAAATTCACAAACATTCAATAAAAATCAATAATCACTGAAATAGGAGAAGGAGGTATTGTTTTTAGTAAATACATAATACACAAATATGAGAAGATAATGAAAAAATGGGCATGTTCATCAGTCAACTTAACCCATTGCTTGAAGGGTCCTTGCATTCGATCGATCTCATATAATCGAGATATATGCGACCAAGATGCCACTTTCTTGCTGCCGTTCATCTCGTATTGAAGATCCTTACTTAAAAGACCGTTCCTGATCCCCTTTAATAAATGGGGGGGATCATAAAGGTGAACGATCTCTTGAGAAGGATCTCCAACTGTGTAAGTTACGGGCCCAGTGCGACTAGATCCTACTAATTGATTCACGGCAGCTTGATTAGTGGCACCTTGGTCACATACAGTAGCGATCACAGTGATACCGATCGCCTGCAATTCTCCAATAATCGTTTTGATGCAATGCACCAAGTCGACTGTTGGTATGGTACCTTCACAAAAACCAAAAAATATGGGTTGCTTCCAAGGTTTACGGATATCTTTAACAGCATCCGAATCAGCATGCATATACTCCGGGAAGGTCCACTGATTCGGCCCTTCACCAAGTGGTTGGCAGAATCGAAAGATCATTGGACAACAAAGAATCCACCCTGGGTATATTCATAGATATCGAGGGAGCGTTTGATAAAACAACCTTTCCAACAATTACCCAACAACTCAACTCCAGGAATGTACCTCTGGTAGTAGGAGAATGGATACTCAAGATGCTCTCTAGTAGAGCAATAAGTATCAATGTAGAAGACATCACAGTAAGAGGACTGGTCATGAGGGGATGTCCACAAGGAGGAGTCTTATCACCCATTCTGTGGAACATAGTCCTAGACACCCTGATTAATCACCTCAACAACAATGGATTCTACACAATTGCATACGCAGATGACATAGTTATCTTGCAGACTGGCAAATTTGTTAACACACTGTGCGATAGAGCGCAGGATGGGCTTAAATTAATTGAAAAATGGTGTAAGGAACACTCATTGTCGATCAATCCCAGAAAGACTGAGATGGTCCTTTTCACCAGGAAAAGAAGTTTATCGGGTTTGAAACCTCCCGAAATCTTCAAAAGCAAACTAAACTTTTCGGAAGAGGTGAAATACCTTGGTATTACCCTCGACAGGAAACTAACATGGAACTCTCATCTACACAGCAGAGCAAAAAGAGCATATGTGGCATATGAGCAGTGTCGGAGGACAGTGGGACGCACATGGGGTCTGTCGCCCCGTGTGGTCACCTGGATCTACACTGCAATAATAAGACCCATGTTAACGTATGGAGCAATTGCATGGGGACCGAAGGTTCTACAAGCAACGGCCATCCAAAAATTATATCAAATACAGCGAATGGCTTGTTTGAACATCACAGGAGCCATGAGAACAACACCAACTGCAGCAATGGAACTAATTACTGGTCTGACCCCTCTGGACCTACACGTCAAGGAGGTTGCTTTAATGGCCATGGTACGATTGCGCACGGCTGGTGTAAACCCCGGAGTAGGAATGGGCCAATTGAGGTTGAGCCTATGGAAGGAAGCGCTCACTGCGCTACCTCTCCTGCAGGCAGCCAACGATGCAATTGAACCCAGGTTTTTGTTTAACAAACCCTACAAAATTCAAATAAAACAGAACACAGAGCCAGATGCTGCAAATGCAATACGCATATATACAGATGGTTCAAAAATGAAAGAAGGCTCGGGCTGTGGAATTTACTCGAGAGCACTGAGCCTCAAGATTAAGTGGGGAATGGGAAACAATACCAGCGTGGTTCAAACAGAACTGGCTGGTATCTCAATTGCCACAAAAGAACTAACCAGAAGAGGAATTTCTGGCAAAACCATAATAATCTGCACTGATAGTAGACAAGCCCTATTAGCCTTAGACAGACAACGTGTTATATCGAGGCTAGTACTAGAGTGCCACCAAGATTTAGCTGACGTCTCGGCAGATAACAACATTATCCTGAGGTGGGTTAAAGGGCACGACAGGAGTAAAGGAAATCGCATTGCTGATTCTTTAGCCAGGGAAGCCGCTGGACTGAAAATTCTAGGACCCAGTGACACCTACGGCCTAACGACTTCGACAATTGCGGAACTAGCCAAACGTTACACCCATGCTCAATCCCTTAAGAGATGGGATGGAATCAAAGGATGCAGTTTTGCCAGGATCACCCTGGGCGACCCTCGGAAGCTGGCGCCGAAGAAATATTTGGCGATGACCAGGAAAAACCTACGTTTAACAGTAGGATTTCTGACTGGTCACTGTCAACTAAGGAAACACCTCCATACTATGGGGCTAGTGGACACACCTCTATGCAAGATGTGTGAACAAGAAGATGAAACTGTCAGGCATGTCTTATGCGAGTGTCCGGAGTTATCGTCAATAAGAGAGTGTGTGTTCGGTGAGTCTTGGCCTACACCTGCCGATATAAAGAAGATGTCTCCCAGTGACCTGTCCACCTTCCTGAGAAGGACAGGATGGACAATGACCTAGGAGGACAACTCCTCGGGAGGATGTACAATGGGTCACATGTGGCCTAAGTGCTGTGAGCCTACACACTCACCCTTCCTACTCTACAGATACAGATACGGATATCTTTTGCCATGAATACTAGGGCGTGGTCAGCAAACTGTAACCTTCGCTTCCTAATACCTAAGTCCACAAACCCATCTACAGAATGTGTTTTCAGATTATATTTCAAATGAGGATGGAGAGAAATTTCATCAAACATTAAAACACAATACCTGTCCTCCTCCCCCAGCTTACTGACCTGGATCTTTAAATGTGTGATAATGTGTTCATCTACACCTGTGAAAAGGATACACTATTCAGGATTTTGTTTAAAGATTTCCGGGATGGAAAAACTTGGACAGGAAGCGATATGCTCGGGCGCTTTTCTTGTACAATGACAGTGCAAACAATTTGCCATCTTGGCAGAACCTACGCCCCTTGGGCTTCATACGCAAATTTTTCAGATTTGATTCAAAAAAATTGAGGGCCACTTTCGAGTAATTACCCAAGATGTTCACTAATCCTTCCTTTTCAGTAACTAGTTTCACAAAATGTTTTATTTTTGGTCAACATTTTTTGCTCTAAGGCGCTTTATGAGGGTCACTGTCTTGTAAAAATCTTTTTTTGTTGATTCCTCGGCTTCTGCAAATAAAGAAAGTAATTTGAGTTAACTGTTGAATGTACTCATTTCAAAGATATTTTTTAAGAATAACATTGTTTCGTACAAATAAAAAAATAGTTTTATCTATCAGCAACTGTTTCTGTGGGCAGATATGCAGATGTATATTGAAGAAAACATGAAACACATCCATTTCTAGTTTGCTTATGATTATGACTTGGTTATGACTATCATGACTAATATATTATTTTATCTAATTAAATTTGGATATTTTTATTCATATAGCTCACACATAAATGATTGTAAACATTCAGGTACATATTTATTTCTTGAAACTACTCACCTTTGAAAAACGCTTGTACCTTTCTTCGAGAAATTCTTTTCTTTTACTTCTAGGAGGTGGAGCATACATATTTGTAGTCTCTGTAGACAATTTAATCATTTACTAATATAGTAATTAAACAATTCAAATAATATAACAAAAGACACATATAGAAGATATTTTACTTGATACATACCATTATTTGATAATGGCTTGATGCTCTGCAAAATGTCCTCCTCACACACCCGGCTCGTGGATGGAATAGCTGTAACATAAAAATTATGTTAATATTTCTTAGGTACATTGTATGACTGCCAAAATTATATCATAACGAGTTGCAGAAAACTCACCATTAATCAATTCCCTTGAATAGGTTTTGGTTGTTGTTGTCACCTTCCCAACTGGGGAATAAAAAACAGATTCTTTCATCACATCTACAGAAACTTTGTATCAGTTAAATTATATCAAACTTACAACAATAAATACCTTTATTGTGCTGAAGAGCTGTTACCTGCCTGTGAGGGTACCATAGTGGGAAACAAAAAATCAGATCCCTCCTTTGGATTGTAATCTAAAAAAACACTCTAATATAATAACATTCAATAAATATATGTACAAAAAAATTAACTTACCAGGCAAAAACCGGGATGGCAAAGAAAACCTTTTCAATACCATGCCTTCGCCTTTTTCTACTCTAACAAACCAGTCCTGGCCAAAGTCACGAGGGCATATTCTCCAATTTTTGTGCCCTGTTAAATCCAAAAAGAGGTTTCCACTTCTCTCCAGCCAAACCGAACGTTGTTCTTCATGGCTCGGAAGTTTAAAGCTGTATAAAATAGTAACTACTTCAATATTTTGTCATTTTTCAGTTAATTAAACATGTTTTATATTATAAAAAAAAACTTACCGGGTGCACCTCACAGTACAGTCCTTAACTATATAGACGGAGAGCTGGCTACAGAAAAAACAATGTATAAGGTACATGATATTTGACTAGCTGGATAAGTTCGATTAAAGTTCTCAAACACTAAGCACCCAGTCTGTCTGCGTGGTTAGGAAGATTAAGTACGTAATAGCCGATCAAAATCGATAATTTTTGACAGAAAAAAAATGATAAGACTCACGGATAAAAGTTGTGTCAATATGTAGGATTTGTTGTTAGGAAATGTGTAAATTATTGGCAGACATTTTCATGGAAGAAAAATGGTCGGCAGACGGCAACAAAGTGGTGTTTTTTTTGTGAAAAAAAAATGATAAGCCTCATGATTAAAAGTTACGCCAAATAATTATTTAACATTAATTAAAACTAAATCCAAAATGGCAGACAAAAAAACGAATGATAACACCGAGGCAGACGCCGATGAACATCGTGGTCCCGAGCGCGCTTCACGTATAAGACGCCGCGCTTCACCCGCTGTATGAGGTTTTATAAATTATTCAATTTTCAATGAAAACAATTTAGAGAGTGATCATTTTCTAGCTAAAAACATGCTCTTTCTAATGGTATAAATTAAAACATTGAAAATAATTAATAACCATGAACAATTTAAGTACAAAATATACTCTTTAAATCTAAATTAGTCAAATTTAACTTATTCTCTGTTTCTGACTTTTAGCTTTGAAAATTAGTGAATATTCACTAACTTAATAGTTAAATAATAAAAAAACAAAAACTAATAGTCAAAATTATATAACTATTTGAAAAAGTGAAATTTCTACTTAAGAATAGTCAAATTTATCCTGGAAAATAGTGGAATATTCACTTTTTAAAGGTTGAATGATATTAAATTATAGTAAAACTTAGGATTTAACTGAATTACAGTTGAATAATTTACTTATTTTTTTTCGAATAGCGTACATATACAACGCAGGTATGAAAAACGTTCCAAACGTTCAGGGCCGAACGAGCAGCTGTGTCTCCCTAGCCGAAGGTCGTTTTTCGGAAGAGAAATTTTAGTACGCTTGTGATTACAGTGTTGTTCCTGCTATTACGTTCTTAATAGATCTATTACCTTTTAACCATATCTATTACCCTATTACGTTTTGATAGCAATATATTACACTATTACCTTTTCATGAATGATACATGCGAGGTGGCTATGAATGATATTATCATTTGGCAATTTATTTTTGCACAGGCAGAACAGATAAAGGCCAAAAATTGACAAAAGAGTCTGTCTAAGAGAGAAGAATACTAATTTGCTAAATAATTTTATGTTCTAAGCATCTAAGAAATATCTCTGGTCGAAGTGTCGAAATTTTAAAATTTCATTACTCTATAAATAAACCCCTTTATCCTCTATATATTTGCAAATAAAAAGAAGAAGAGCAGTTCATTACCTTTTTTAACATTCTATTACGTTTTTGCGTGGTATTCTGTTACTATAAAATTTTTCCTAGGAACAACGCTGCTTGTGAACTCGAAAGAGAACAGACGCTGCGAATCCATCCAAAGTGTACAGTGATTCTTGTACATTGTGTACAAAATATTTTTTCTACTACCGTGTGTAAAGTACGTACTTTAGACACATTTTCGAGAAAAGAAAAGAAGTAAAAGAAGTAAAGAAAAAATTCCAATATGTATTTAGTTATAGATATCAAGTATTATAAAAATATAGGTATAATAAACGGATATTAAATCTAAGTTTTTTTCATAAATTGGGGATAGAAACCTATAGAATTCGGTAAAGTAACCTAATAATTATTGTTAAATAATTATTGAGTACTGGAAATAATACGGTAAATAGGCATTTCATTTCATTTCAATCCAGCCTTTTTTAGAAAAGGTAAAACGCGACCTTTTAAACTGTTGAAATCTAGCAAAATGCATTTGCTGAATTGGGAGGGTTCGATTGCGATAGAGAAAAAATATTTCCAATCATAGAAAATTTTGTGTGTTGTATGTATGCGATGAAATCGCTTGAGTCTGTGAATGATGCTCGACTCAAGTTGTTCTTGAAACACTATAAAATGAAAAATATCAATGAGCCTTTCCAAAAAAAGAGATTGCAAAATTTAGAAGCTTCATCAATGCCTCCTTGTGAAGCTGAATTACTACCACAACTTCTCAGGGCATTATACATCGCAAGACTATGGACCCACGCTCACAAAAAAATACCGACTCACATGCAACCTGAAAACCTTGGATGGGTAAAAACAGATGAGAAATATGAATTCATGTGGTTCACAGGACCTCAGCTACCACCCACTGTGAAAGATGTTATTATTGATCAAGAGCAGGATGAAGGTGAGAATATTTTGTGATTCTTTTAAATCTATATTTTTTGTATTCGTGTTTCATGTTTCATTTTCAATTGTTTTTTTTTTTCAGAATCCAACGACGTGGAGTCAGTGGAAAGTTACATTGATTGCGAAAGTGAAAATGACATGGAGTATGATGATTCAGACACGTGTAGCGAAACTAATTAAATCAGCATTTTTCTAAAAATATTTGCTAATAAAATAAATATTTTAATTATCTACATGTCTGAGCATTTCGTATGATTATTATA
>CAJUYG010006882.1:0-11598 GCA_910591675.1 Galerucella calmariensis | reverse complement strand
TTATTTTACTTGGTAAGGTTTGTATATCCATTTACTGTTTCTGAAAGAATTCCATGAATTCCTGGATGACTCGGAATCCCTCCATCAGCTCTTTGAATTGTGTCATTGACACAAATTTTGTTTGTTTTTCTTGTTCCTTTGGTGCGTTGTTGGTTGCTTGTGCGTAGCTTTTTGTTTGTGTGTTTGTTTCCGTCTTCTTCTGTTGTTTGTTGGCTGCTGTTCGTGCAGGGTTTTTGGGGCATCCTCTGTAGTTTGCGGGGTGATCTCCCCCGCAGTTTTGGCAGGTTGCTGCTTCCTCTTTTCTTCTGGGGCATTCTGCGGCCCTATGTGCACCTGCGCATCTTACGCAGTGTAATTCCATGTTACCTTTTTTTTGTCCGTGGTGGAATCCCTGACATCTATAGCATTGTACTGGCCCGTTGTTTCTTCTTTGCTCTACTACCGTTATTTTGGTGTGGCATAAGTATCTCAGGCTTTTATAAGCCTGCTCCTCCTTGAGGTCTATTGTCACCATAAAAATTGGGAGTGGCTTCCTTTCTCCTGTCCTTGAGTGTAATTGCCACACCCTGTGTACTTTGAGTCCTTCTTCTTTTATTGCTTCCGTGATTTCTTCCGGGTCCGTATTTGTTTCCTTTCTTCATCTTTGTTAAGAAGATAGGTGTACCACTCTATATCAGTGAATTCTTTCATGTATCTCGTCATTTTCCTGTAGTCCTCGGGGGTGGCTGTTTGCAGTTTCGCACTATTCCTTGATATTTTGCATTGAACGTCAATGCCTCTCGAGTTTACTCCTTTTCTTAAATTGTTCCAAGCACTAATAGTTTTTAGTATGATTGGTGGTGGTCTTCTTGTTGTTTTTTGTGTATTTTGGCTTTCTTTTTCTTTTTCGTTTTGTACCGTGTCCGAAATTTCTTTTTGAATTGTTTGTGTGTCGCTTATTTCGTTTGTTTGTGTGTCCATTGCCGTTACCTTCTACCTTTTTATTTCTCCCTCGTTTCTGTCTCTCGCTTCTCTCCTGTTTTGGTTTTTCCGTGCTCTCCTGTTTTTTGTATTTTGAAATTTCCCTCGTTGTCGATTTTTTTGCCCGTTATGTCTGTGGCAAACTCCTCGCAGCTTTCGTCTGTGTAAAAGTCACTTTCCGTTTGTTGTTTATTGTTTTTAGTTGCTTCCTTTTCTTGTTTTTTTTTTTCGGCATTCATTGTTCCCACTGTAATATTCAGGTTATTTATTGTCTTGCGTAGTCCGGCTATTATCTCTTTCAGTTCAATCATTGCCTGCTGCATGTCGTCCATTTGTTTTTTTAAATTAAAATTCTCCGCCTCGAGCGAAGTTCTCTCCTCGAGCAGAGTTCTTCTCCTCTCTCTAGAAGTTCCTCTGTCGTAGGGCTTTTCCCTACTCACTTTGGAGCCATCCGGCTCCATCCTGTCCCTAATTTCACTAACTTCACTAATTATTTTAAAATTTCTTACCCTATAAATTCTGGTAGATCTTCCTTTGTTATCCTGTACACACTTCACTAATCAAATAAAATGCTTACATTTTTCCGTTGGGTATAAACAAGCATTTTTCAACTTCAACACCCTGTATATCGAAAACTAGTCATAGGATTGAATTGATACCATGTATACTTCTGGTCAAGAAGTCGACAACATCATATCCAAAATCCATAAGATTTGACAAAACGCCACTTTGCATAAGAAAAGCGCGGTTATTATTTCAGGTGAGATCCGCAAATAAAACAGAACGAATACAAGACTCAATTGACAGTATTCCCAGGAATGGAACAGAATATTTTTTCGGTTCTTCACTAAGTCGATGTAGTTAATTTTTGCTATTTCTGTTACGTATTTGATTGTTGGTTGTTATAATCATAATGATACTGATTTTGTCAAAATTCTATTTTCTCATCATCTTCCCTTAGAAAATGGATATCGAGTTGCGGTTTTAGAAACCTTTTTAAATTCATCCTTTTTCACGTAAATAATTCAAAAAGTATATAATCGCATTCGTAGATATCCAAGGAAAGTCGAGAACAAAGCAAATGTTCAATCACAACCAACTAGCAACCGATAAAACAACTGGAATGGAACGATTGCATTAGGCAATGATTTCCCTTCTAAATGATACTAAGTTTCCATGAAGCGGAGCAAAAGTTATAACAGTTTTATTGAGTCAGCTTTACGACTCACCTTTACCAATTATTTCACAAGATAAAGAAAAAGGTACTGTGCTTATGTAAAATAATCTGAGCTTGAGAAATTTCCAATTTTATGGTACTATAACGGTACATTTATTATAGAAAAATACTGTTTTTGTGTTATTATTATTAATCACGTCCTCCAATGGAGTACAAAGCTTTCGAAAATAGTTAACAATAGTTTCTTTCATGCGAGTTCAAGCTTTCTATTCCCAAGCTGTGGGTTTAATAGGTTTTCAAAATACAGCGAAGTACCTCTTTTAATATCTCATAACCCGGTACTCTTGAAGAATATTAGGAATGCGAATAAGTGAATATCATAAATATAACTTTTTCCAAGCCTTCGAATTCTCCACATTCCCAATTTTCTATATCCACTTAACGATCACATAGCTACGAAAGCATGGAACACCACGGTTGAGATCATCTCTGCACTGACAATATTTACTGAACAGCATATTTTCTCAATTTGTCGCTTACTTTAAATATGTCATATGTATATTTAACAATGAACCGTTTCATGAACTTGATGATCAATGTAAACATGTTCTCACCTAACTATTGTAAGCTTTTATAGACTAGGTGGTATGTGCGTAAGTGCTTCAGAACTATACCACCTACTTCATCGTCGAATTACGCCTTGCGTTACAATTTTCCATTCATTTCCTCCTACTTAGTTCTTCTTAATTGTTTAATAGCGTTTTTCTTGAGAATGGATGAAATGTTAATTATCATGCTACGGGAATAGTAAGAAAACATAATAAGAAATGGATTCACGTGAAAAAGCACCCATACCATCTGGTATATTACTTGTTTGATTTGTGATCTCAATTGGTTGGTTTCTAGTTTGACACAATATTGGAAACTAGACAAACAATAAAATAGGTTGAGGACTGAGACTTCGCTGATTTTTTATGAGCGTCACATAGGAAAAACATTCAAAAATAATAATTTTTGGTACCGAAGCGATGTTGAACGGCGTAGCGAAGCGAGAGCAGCTTCTTGAATGTGTGACATACAACTTTTCGCATACCGAATAAACCAGAAAACAGGAAAATATAAAAAAAAACTTTGACATTCACTAACGTTTAATCAAAAAGTAATCAAGTGGCAGAAATGGTGCGGTAAGTAGAATAAACAGGAACTTTGAAGAACTGTGACGTCTTCGGAATATACCGGAAAAGGGTAGGATTTAACTTGATCCAAATATTCAACAGAACGAAACGTTGTTGGCAGAAGACGATCCTCACTATACAATGCAGGAACTATCTATCTGGATATTGGAGAGTCTTTAGTATCAAATATTTGAAAACGTAGAGTTGGCTGAAGATTACTGTGATTGCATGGGTAAATACTGTGAATGCATGATGAATCCGAAGAATAATCATTTGAATCACGTTC
Organism: Galerucella calmariensis; assembly: GCA_910591675.1. Lineage (NCBI taxonomy): Eukaryota > Metazoa > Arthropoda > Insecta > Coleoptera > Chrysomelidae > Galerucella > Galerucella calmariensis. The sequence continues at coordinate 8,000 of CAJUYG010006882.1, read as the reverse complement.
CAGTTTTAAATAAAACAACCTCTTAATCATATGGGCATGTTACCCTAACTTGAACACCCGATATTAGCCAGATAAAAAGCCTAATTGGATGTAGAATTCACACGCAAAATTCACAGAAAAAAGACAAGTATGGGTTTATATTGTGGAAAATATATTTATGGGTATATCTTTTTTGTTGAAGATTTATCTAGAGAATAATATTTGCTTTTGCTGCAAATATATCAACTCCTGCTTCGACCCATTTTAGAATGTAATTGCTTCAAGAAGATGGTGCTTCGTCACATCCAGCTTTGTGTGACATTTATGGAACAGAATTTCTCTAGATCAATGGATTGGCGAAAGGAGAAGAGAAGAGTTGACTGCTAGATCACCCCATCATTTCCAATTGGATTTATTTTAATTATTTTTTTGAAATCTTCACCAAAAACAATATCCGTTGATAACGAGTTTATCACCATGTGGTTAAGTCATTGCTCAATGATCAATAGAAAGTAATCCGAGAATTTACTGTTAATTCTCTTGGGTTTCTTTCGTTTCAGTATACGTGTATTCTCAATCAATTAGTTGGCAAATATTGAATTGTTATAGACAGCTTTCGCATTTTTGTCTATCCTGTACCAATACAAAATGATAACTACTTCACTGATTCAAGACTGAAATATTGATTTGGAAAGATGTATTATTAGAGTTGACGCTAATGATGCCTTATTAACTTCAAATAGTATGCAGAATTCTATTAAAATAATAACGTCAAAAGCTCCATCTTCTCTATGAAACGCCAAGAGGTCGGAGTCATAACGTCATTATCTCAAGCTACGTAGTTTGTAATTAAGATATCTAAAGTGTTATACTTGGGTGTAGTTCATTTTAATACAAAACTCATACACGGAAAATAATATGGCCATGTGTATTCACTGGCCTTCGAAGGTAATGTGTATTATTATTCCTTTCCACTAATAATTGGTGCTAAATTCTACAATATGCGGTGGGGACGTTTTGGTTGGAATAAATTCGATATGTGTCTGTCTAAAGCTATTGTAACAAAACGCTTGCACATTTCAATTTTTATTCCATATTGCGCATCATACTCTATTATTGTTTTTTTTTTCACTAGAACATATCAATGGCTTGAAGTGTAGGTGTTGTATGTCCAAATTTGTTCCAAATAGCTCGTAATCCGAATGTAATGTCGATAATCGTTATTGAAATTGTTTTAAATTGTAACGTTGCAGGACAGACTATATAATTAATTTTCTCAGGATGACATACTACATAATTATAAACTTTTTATACCACATTATAATTGAAAATGAAGTAGAAAGCGGGATCGGTATTATTATTCTCTCTTTCCAACGTTTTCTTCCGTGTCGTCCAGTGGAGTGTATGAAACAAGATTATTTGCTTTCTTTGAACTTAGCAAAGTTTCGAAATAGCTTTTGTAGGCAGTGGGAATAATTTGCTCACGCAGCAAAGGGAGCATATAATTTTTTAGCTTCTGGAATTGGTAATCCTTTGCCCCATTTTTGTTACACTGAAGTTTTCATCGTTTTTTCCGTCAGTGAAATATTGAGCAATGATATTTTATTATGAGACAATTAATATTTATATTGAATGATATATGTTTCAGGCTGATTGAATCTTATTCATTCAATGTGAAACCATTCAACTTGTTGCCTCGAGGTATTCAAAGTATTATTACAGTTTCCTTTAATATTATCGTATTTTAAAGCGCATTACTGATAGATATCGCAGAATAATTAATATCCTAATGCTTTATGAGTTTTGAAAAATATTTTTCAGAGACACTGACCGTTCAACTAAGAAGCAACAACCACTTTCCGAGCTTTAGGCCCCGACGGATATTGAGTTCCACTTCAAAGTCAAACGGGGTTGGCATAGGCATCTACAAGATATTTAACAGCAACCATTATGGTTTGCAATTAGAAGGGACAAGATAACTTGTGCCAGTTTCGGCGTATTTGCGCCTCATCAGTATAAATTATATGTCATCCGTCTGCGAGCTCAAGGCCCAATCACGGACTATAGCCCTGGAAGTAGTTGTTGCTTGTTAGTTGGAGGTCAGTGTCTTTGAAAAATATTTTTTCAGACCCATGAAGCGTAGGAATAATCATTATTCTGCGATATCTCAAGGTATTTACTACAGAATTTTGATCAACAATCGACGCCAGCGCCTGTAAGTCATATGAATCTAGAAAGAAAACTTTATTGACCTGATAGGGCTAGGGGTTTCTTCTTGCCATTCAAATTAACAACCCCCATTCTTCAGTTTCAAGCAAATTCCGGTATTTTCGAGCTCGTTCAATAACTAATCGCAGTTATTGAATCTGTTTCGAGATAAGAATGACAAGTTTCCATGAACTTAAGATCAAAAATCTGTTAGCGTTTAATTTTATTGACAGCGTACATTATCTCAGGAGACGCGAATTGATTTTAGTTCTGCACACCGCAAGTATCTGAAAAGCTAGACAGTTTTTAGTAGTTGATGCAAATCATTTGAAATGCATGAAAACCAATAAATTGGAAAAAATATGTAGTATACGATATCACTTCGTCTGCACCTAAAATAAAGCTAAAAGAAAGCCTTCCTTCTACAGCATGTAACTATTGCAAGTCCATACAGGTCCTAGCCTACATATTATGAGTAATACATAACATATGGCACATCTGTGTCATGTCCGGACTCAATATAGTTGTGCGTTGAACTTTTTTAAACTGCGATGTAACTCTACGTAGGCTTACCGTATCAATATCTGGATTTACAATATTTATAAAGTTATGATAATCCTCACTTCTCGTTATTCCGTACATACGATATTTGCATAGACTCCAAATATCCCTTGCTACTTTTAAACTCCACCTTTACTTCGAAATCGACAAACAGTGGCAACATTTGTGCTTCAAACCACTGATATTTTTCTTCATAGTGATAAGTACCTAACCCAGCGAGAAGTTTGTGAATTGTGGAATGATGCACTTTGAACATTAAATTCGAATTTTCAATGTTTATCCCGATTATTCGAAATAATGGAAACTCAAAATTTATCGGTCCAGACTCACCATTCATTACACTATACCCAAACAGCACAAGTACGTACACGAAAAGTTTTCAGGATGTCCATGATCAGACGTCTTGGAGACATATTTTGTTACTATACCATACGTCCCTTGTAAGTCCTGATTAGAACATCCCGTCTACGTCCCCTAAATTTTGGTAATGGACCTTCCAAGTACGTACTCTTTTTTTAATGGACATTTTTACTATCTTTTTAATAGACACAGTAAAAATCGATGAAAATAAATAGCTTAATATCTCCATATACATTCATTTGAATATTTACATTGTACGTTTATATGTATAAGGACCATGATACGATAATTTCCAAATGTTGGATGCCTTTCACCTATCCATGTGTTTCTGTACTTTCTGTTTAGTTATTATTGGCACATTGCTTTGAGCATAGTTCAATTTTTCTTAGAAATAAGTATTGAGATTAAACACTGTTGTATCTTCAATAGGTCCATTTAAAATAATTTCTCTATAAGTTACATCATCACTACTACTACAACTATGCTCTCCAATATCGATATATTCAGTAGAGAATGCCGATTCGACATATACCTATTCTACCAATACGATAAACAAACACAAACTCACTTATATTTCCAGCTTAATCTAACTATTGGAAAAAGGGTAAAAAAATCGGCGAAATAGTAGAATAGGGTAAATTGACAAAATCAAGGAATATTCTCCTTATAATTAAAAATGGTAGTATCAAAAGTTATATTCATATTTAAATACAAAATTCAAGGTCGACTTAAATGTTTTATGATTATCAATGTTTTTCAAGTTGAGAGGTCAAATATTATAAATTTCTTCTGATGAAAATTCCACTAAGTAATGACCGACTATTTTCTCACATATAGGAATATGAATTGAGTTGTTTTTTTTTATTGTGTTGTGACAATGTTGGACTTGCTGTACTTTTATTTCATTTTTATGTAAGTATATATATTATCTTTATACATAAAATGTGTCTTACATCAAATATTTCATTTTTGTGGAAAAAATGTGTCGCTAGCAAACCACTTTCACGGTAATGTTTGTCTTCGCTTCCGTTTTCTTTTATTCCCGTGTGAAAAGAAATCTCTTTGTTTAGATGTTGTGTAGCTTGTGACTGAGGTGGAAAGAAATTGGATTTTTTGAGTATATCTTGGTTAGTGAAGCTGGAGCGTTGAATGAGTCGATAAATATGAGGTTCTCAAATGATGGAATGAAACAATTCAATTTGTTGAAATTTTTTATTTCATTATTCAGTCTACATCAGGTGGAAGCCTCATCTATTCAATTCATGAGGTTTTTATCCTGGTGGCTATTACGGATAATGAAGCTTTGTTGCATCTAGAATTGCGTGAAATTCACCTTCCAGAATGCTTGCAGTATTTAGATGCATAAGCAAATATTGTGATGAGAGTTTTGGGAAGAGATGGGGACTGCTATCTTATTTCCTGTACTGTGAATGGGATGTGTTCACAAATGGATTACTGATCAACCAGTTAGTTGGAAAATGGAAGACCAGTTAATTGTAGATGAAAAAGTATCGTTGCCTGTAGATAGTGAATATTCATATATGTTTCGTTTTATCAATTGTGTGTCTGCGTTGTTAGTGAGAGCAGGAACTCTTACCGAGAGTGGTATGGTGGATGGGGGAGTTGGTATCGACACGTACTCTAGCTGCATATGTAATACTGAGGTACTGTCGTTCATATTCAAGTGGAACTTCTACAGCTTTACAATAATTGATACTATTCGGTAACCCAATAATATAAATCGTGATACGTTGTTGTGCATTTAATGGTGTTGGAATGTAGTATGTAGCTGAAGCATAATCTATTTTGAAACTGATTAGTGTTCTATAAATAAATGGCAATCGTTTTTCCTTGGTCTATCCAGTATTTATTCGATGTATGTTCGAATGAGTTGAGTTTATGTTGACAGGGGATGATAACTTTTTCAATATGAATGAGTAATTCATGATAAAATAAGCCAATAGAAATCACGAATTGATCAAAGTTAGGCGTTAGATAACTGTATACCACGGTATACCACGTAGTCAACGTGGTTCAATCACTCGGTGGGTCCAACAATGTTTGTTGCGATAGTAACACCTTTTCAAGTTTCTCAAATTGCCAGAAAAAGTCTTGAAATCTCAAAAAATTGCTTAGGAGTAGCTTCTGGTCTACAAATTAGCGAATTGATGGAATTTTTGATGCCTCTGAATACGCTGAAAACGCCAAAAAGCACGTCGAAGCATTTTTTGGCATTGTGGCACTTGGCAGGTATTTTAAAAGACGGAGCTTTATGTATGAAGCGAACCAATGGCGCCGATTATAGGGAAAAAATTGTCAGGACGATTTGGAATATTTCCACGAAGTTTCTGAAGAAAAAGCATTTTCAAGCTTCCTATCGGACAATAGACATAGATTTTGGGAATGCCATACAAATCGTGAAGCGACTTGACAAATATGCTGGTTTTACAGCGTATACATCAAAAAGTCACGATAGCTCAGTGAGCAGGCTAAGAACTTTCTTCGGAAGTGGTTGCCAACGTTATCAATTCAATGTTTTGAAGCATATGTGAATGAACAGTGTACAGTCCATGTGTTTAGAACCTTTCAGGAGTGAATTGCTTAGTGCGTTATGAGCTTCGTATTCAGAGGCGTGAGGTATGAATTTGCGATAAGAACTCAGCAGTCCCAAAAAAGGTCGAAGACTTTTTGCTGTTTTTGGTGAAGGGAAATTCTTAATTGTCTGAATTTTTGGAGTACGCATGAAAGCAGGAGAAATGATTTGACTACAGCAGCTCCAAAAATTTATTTTTGTGGATTGATGACTAAACCGTACTCCAAAAGACGTTCGAGAAAAATTCTGTCGTCCATATTGTGTTCAAAGCATAAATCCAAATCTCACAAAACTTCATCCATGAACCTTTGGAAAGTTTGAACAATATATCCAAGTCCAAACGCCATGAAAGGAAATTCGAAGAGTCCAAATGATGTCATGATGGTAGTTTTTCCAATATCTTCTTCAGCAACTGAGATTTTGATATGCCTCAACTTCGTCAATTTTTTAAATCATCGTACATCCATCATCGAAGAAAGTGACATCTTTGATGTAAAGAACAGGATCCGGAATTGTTCGAGCGATTAGCGCACCAAAATCTCCAGAGGAACGCCAAGTTGAGTCACTTTCCGGTGCTGATTATAAAGGAGAGAATCAGGAACTTCAGGATAGGCGAGTTGTACCAGCTTGCACCATGTCATCAAATTATTTTCATGTAATTTTCAATTTTTCGGGACTGAACCTGCCAACTACTATACTTGTAAACGGAGGTCCAGGAGTTATGCGAATTTGATAAGCAGTTTGATATTCAATATCTAGAGGTAAGCCTAGTGTATAAGTGATTTCAAGAATCTCAGAAACAAAAGCGGAGTAAGCTGGAGAATTTTCGACTAAACGATGGAATGAAACAATATAATTTGTTAAAATCTACATTTTATTTGAGCCTACGTTCAACTTTAAGTGGTGACGCGGATCGCTAAGAACGCTCTCAAACGGGTGGAGATATAATGTAAGGGTTGAGGAAAACCGTGAGCTCAAAGTTCGGTAAAAGGATCCATGATGTGTTTTGAATGAAAATCAAATAATAGATGATAATGGGAAGAAAAATCCGGTCCAATAATAGGTATATCAACATCAGTGTTCTTTTCAACAGTGGTGATTTAATTTGCACTACACATTCATCATAAATAGCATTTGGAGAAGCTCCTTCAATTGGGCAGTCTGCAGTTAAAAAAATTGCAATTTTTTACCGAGTGACCTATAGCATTATCTCCGTAACTTTGTCCACCAGACCAGGAATAGAATGAAACATCTGGAATCACCCTGTATATCATTTGAGAAAGCATGTATTCATGAAAATATTGAAATTTTCAATCATTCTTGCCGGAAAACAGCCAAAAACGATGTGTCACATAGTATAAAATTATAATTCAATAAACTCGTGTTTTTTTATTAAAAAACTTCATAATCATTACCAAGTCCACTTCTGGAAGATTTAATGAGTCTGCTTTTTTAAAATTACGTCCACACATTTTATTTTATTCAATTTTGTAGGTAATTCAAAATATTCGAGGAACGTTACAGTCAGAAGCGTAATGTTAGTGCACATTAACTTTCATATGCGGTGACGTCACAGTCATAGTCTCCACCCCGCTCTCGGTATGCTTGTTAGGAGAACGACATATTCTATTTACATGAAATTCTCAGAATCATATTTTTATCCCTAGTACTTTGTTTTACGACAGTTAAAAATGATTTAAAAATGTTAGTAAACGAGCCCATTGTCATTTTAGTAAAGCGTGTTATCAATAGATGTCGAAGGTTATAGTAGTATACTAGTATACTACAATAACGTCTCACAGAGTCTTTGAGAATCAAAGAACAATGACCGTTCACTAAGAGGCAGCAACTACATCCCTAGCTGTATGTTATGAAATCCTTGTCTTCCAATGCAAATCGTGCGTAGGAAACAATGTGATGAAATTTGGTCACCTGATTTGTGATATAAGAAAACGAAAACTGGGAAGCAGCTTGTGAGAACCAGAAGCCTGGTTTGTCAGCCCAAAAAGATGGCGATTCCACAGATGTCCGTTGCCCATCAGGATTATTTTTCGGGGAGTCGCCGACTGGAGCTTGCTGTTGCTGTTGTTGTTTCGGTAATCTTTGTAGCTGCTAATTCCGCTGTCGGAAAACGAAGAAGTTGACCTTCGTAACGAAGCATTTTGGAACGAGGTTGACAGTGGGAATCACTCAAACTTGCCCAGCAAATTTGCTTGTTGGGTTCACTTTTCACATTGTGTTTATCACGTCAGGGTCAGCAATATAGGAAATACAAGTACGTTATAAAATGGTTGACAGC
>CAJUYG010006881.1:0-11600 GCA_910591675.1 Galerucella calmariensis | reverse complement strand
GAACACCCTGTAAATAGATATTTACTACTCAATCGTGAAATACATTCAACAAATGTTAAACTATTGAGATGTAAGAGGAAATTTGCAAGAATTTGTTATATCAATGAGTTATTAATTTTTTCAAAATGTTCACATTTTTAAAAAAGTCTACATAACTTGGAACTCCCTGTATTTAGGTATAGGGAACCATTATGAAGGAGTACTTTATTTTTTAGGGGCAATTAAAAAATGCAATGAAATATAGGGTGTCCCATAAGAAAAAATATAACTTTGATACGCCACACTTTATTGGAACATCCTGTATATTTCAAAATAATTTTAAAATGTAGCCTTTATGAATGTACAAACTACTAAAGTGAAATACACTTTGAAACTTCCACCGTTTCGCTATAAACCTCCATCCCGTTGGTCGTGATTCACCCTGTATATGTATAAATCTTTTGTTGATAATTAATAGGTTATGAGTAGTTTTCGGTTATATTGAGGATGACAATTCGAAAGTAGAGATGTCCCACTTCTTTTCGTCGCCAACAGTTCCAAGTGCTGTAATTAAATTGGTCCATACATAAGCACCGATAGCGTTACAAGCACCATTCGGTACGCAGGGTAAGTCACATTGGCCATGTTACTTAACTTGAGTATTTAAGAAAATACTAGTCCATAATAAATGTGAAATAGTTTGAATATTTATCTGTTAATGATAGTATATTATACAACAAAGTGGTGGAGACTATTATTATTGACCAAGCACCATTATTATTTAGCGAGTGACTTTGCCGCTAGCGGAATAAGGTGCGAGATTTATGAATGTCTTCATCAGCATGGTGTATGTAAAATTTTTCCACTACTAGCCTAATTTAAGACAAAAATTAAAAATAATTCACTATTTCAATTTACTAACCAAAAAATCTTTAATGGGAAAACGGTGCATATGAACTTTCTTTATTAAACACACAGCAATAATAGTATATTACGTAACGTGTGTGGTAAGAAGCATTTTACGCACGAATGGTAATTCCGTGAGTGCGTAAAATGCTTTACAACACGAGTTACGTACTATACTTTACCTACGACCTACTTGTACCTGTTTTTTTATAAGAATCATAAGAAATAACAGTTACATAATTAGAGGTGCTTGGTAAACTCCATCTCTATTACTTTATTACCAATGAAAGAAGCACATTAAAGAACGAACGTTTAATCAACAGTAAAAACACTCGGATAAATTTCCCTTTACAACGAAAAAGTTTTGCCAATCACTAATTTTACGAGAAAAACTGACATGATAAAATCGCGACACCAAAGGTGGAGCGATTTTACCTAATGAGAGAAATTTATCTGATAAAAGAAAAGCTCGAGTGTTTTTTGCAAGATAAATTAACGACAGAATATATGGATGAACAACAACAATATTTATCTTCATTGACTCATTGTCATTGTGTAAAAGTGACGTCCGCTTACTAGATATTGAGGAAGAGGAGTTTTTATCGCGATAAAAAAGGATGCACCTTTTTTATCGATGTCAAAGTGACAATAACATTTCCAGGTATATGACATTTTAGCATTGGAGTTAATTTATCATTATTAATATATTGTTGATAATCGAAAGTCCATTTTTCAATTATAATCAATACATATACTTCCATTTGGACTTTTCATAGTTAAACGTGGCCATATCGAATGTTTTCAAACAGTAAATTTTGAATAAAATGGTGACGTCTATTGACAGTTGCTAAGATGTTGCTAGGGAAGCCGTGCGATTTACTTTACAGCTATGCGATTTTTTTACAGTGCGTAATAGATGTCATTACATTGATACCGACTGTGTGTTATTGACTGATTACAGGGGGGGTCGTAGGTAATATACTGTTATTCCGTTCACAAAAGAACACTTTGAGTGTAAGAATTATACCTGGGTATAAAGTGAGTGCTCATTAAATACTTAATATATGTATACTTCACACTCTACTCCACAGCGCTCACAAACTCACCGCGAGAAGAGTTTATCCCGTTTATCCCGTCGTCTGACCGACACGTACATTTTCCTTTTTGGCTCCTCACCTAACTCATATATTATAAACGCATTACTTATGTCATCAGTCATTTTTGGTTCAGCACGAATATCAAACTTATGGCATTTTTATTCAAATAATTTTATCATGATAGGTAATTTCAAGCTGCAAATACAGGGTGTCCCAAATAAGAGTGACTGATTTTAAACATAAATTCCCAGCTTATTAATTGCTCCAAAGAAATGGGGTTTTCACTAGTTTTGCTAGTTTATCAAAGAGATTTTTTTAGGCTTGGCTGGCATTTCATCTCATCAACACAGGGTGTTTTACTAATGTTGATCAAATTCAAAGGGGAAAATATGTATTTTTTTAAATGGATCACCCTATAATTTTTGATCTTATTCGAAAGAGCAATCATTCTCCTTTCCAAAAATGTATAGTTTTCTATATTTTGTTTCATTAACAACAAAGATATTCGAAGTTTCATGTAGTAGTACATTTTCAATCAGTAGTTTCGTATGAACGTATTTTGATGCCTAAAATCAACTCATGCTGTGTCCGTTTGACGCATAACAATAAAATCAGCAATTTTGACACTAGTAATTTTATTAAGTCATATAAGTCGGTTTCGGAATGATCTATACAGTGAGTAAAAAAGCTCAAACTGTAAAAATTTATGCAGAAACGAAATCAATAAACAAGGAGGATATCCAGAAGGAAAATTATGAAAAATCCGCCGTCCCTGAATATTATTAAAAAAAATGTATGTACAATTTATCGAAACTGGTTGCATTGCACTATTAAAAAAAACCAAGAAATAATGATGGTCTTTTAAACAAGTTGATGTCAATTAATGAAGTGCTACATGATAACGATCATAAAATTTCTATTAGAAAAATTGCTGGAACTTTGGAGCTTAGCAAGAGTGACGTTCAAAGATGTCTAAAAATTTTAAGATCAACTACATACAAAATTCAGACTTATCAAAAATTGTACGAGTCAGATTATGAAAAACGAGTAATGGTATGTGAGACTTTACTTGACTCATTAAGAAACAAACCCAATTCATTATGAATTATGTCTGTATATTAAAGGTAATCGCCTGGGTATACAAAATTATGTTGCACGAGTTTTTGTTGAACTACTATCCCTGAATTCTCAAAACATTTGAATTTGTCTATGATTGACCTAGGATAACAATAGAAAACACTACAACCAACTCCTTAGTTGGCTAGAAGGCGCAATAATTGTCAACTTCACAGCTAGTAGTGGAAAAAATATTTTTTTTGTAACCTGTGGATATTTATTTTTATTGTGTATGTAAATAATACAAATAATAAATTTGAGAATGGAAATAAAATATTTTTTGAGATATTTCGTTTTGATTTATTACCTGCATTAAAATAGTATATTACGTAACAAGAGTTGTAAAAACCCATTACGCACGAAATGAAAAGAGTGCGTAATGGGCTTACAGCTCGTGTAACGTACTATACTTTTTCTAAGCCCATTTATTTTCTTCCATTAAATAAAAAACATCGCAATTATTTAAACTTTATTATAATAGTTGTTAATAACAATTGAACAATAATATACTTTGTAATCTAAACTTGCCCCAGGCTAGAGCACTCCACCTTTTGCTTCTTGTTTTAATTGCCTCGTTTCGATTAAAAAGCTGGTGGCGTCCAATTTAATATAGGTTCGTTCCAACCACCAGTAATTTACAGTAATATTACTAATACACATGCGCAGTTGAAAAAAATCGTTCCAACCACCTGAAATTACAGGTTCGGAACTCTCGATTACTATCAGTTCTCTGTTCCATCCCGTTTGTGGACCAGCAAAATTACCGTTCAAACGATTCTTGCTTGATAGCGAGTATCGACAGTTCTGAAATTAAGAAACATGCGCAATGGCATCATCTGTATCTTGAACTATCAAATTTGTTTTTTATGGAATGTGTAAATAGGATATGAAAGTGAGTTTTTAGTTTTTGAACTGTTTTGAAAATAGTGTGCAGCGTTTCTTACTGACTGTTTCTTTGTGTAGTCGTTGATAAAATATAAAAGTGAAGAATGGAGTCCGAAATCACTTTATATTCTGCTAAAGTGCTTCTACTTATGATATAAATGAAAAATGGTCGGAATAGAACATACATATTATAATTTTGCCATTTACCTACATAATTTTCAAGGTTACATAAATACTTTTATTATTGTGATACTTTGATATAGGTGATATTATTAGTATTAAGTTTTACTAATTGGATATTTTCAGGTTGCAAGTGTCCATTTTGGTTTTTATAAGTTCGTTGTATTTATTGCTATGTATTTTCAAACCTGAAGGCTTTATAATTACAAATAAAATGTCTTGTTTTTATACTTTCATTTTATGATTGATGTTAATACAATAAAATATATTCTCAATGATATTAAAATCAATTGATCATGGCAAAGTATCTACAGCAGCATCCCTAATAACTACTAAACTAGTTCAAAATACGTTCCAACCGTTTGGTAAGAGATTACCAGTAATTTTACTAATTTCTCTCACGCATGCGCATTAACTAGTTCAATTACTGGCTACGTACGATAACAGAATTGCTGGTTGGAACGAACCTATATTAATTGTACACCCCATTCCAGTGATAGTGTATAATAGTATATTATTAAACGAGCAATTTATGATAGTCATAATTCACGATGGGTGACGTTTGCGTCACGAGACGCAGGCGAGGGGCGCAAGTCACCCAAGTGAATTATGGCCATAAATTGCGAGTAGAATACTATACTTTGTCCACGACACTTAATTTAATTATTAATAAATAAAAGTCAGTAGCGATTTGGCATATTACTAACCTCAAAATGTTGTGGCAGCTACTTCAAACAATTTGACATATATAGAGATGGGCGATACTGTAGAAAGTATCAATACAACGTACCGTTATAAATATATTGTTTTGAAATACTTAATATTAGAAAATATCGTTATGAAAAGTATCAATACTAAAAATTACAATATTTTATAGATACGATTTATGTCAGAAACAAATTTCCTGAACAAAATACACAGATTTAATAGTTTATTTCATATTGTACCTCCATCTCTAGTCGGGAATTATGAACCATAATACACTACAGTGTATTATGAACCATAATTCACGACAGTTGATATATGGGTACCATATACCTTTAGTTAGGAGGTAAAATATTGACTTATTATTAGGTGGTCGTGGACAAAATAGTTTAATTGGTGCCGAATACCACTCCCTGAGGTGGAGTGCTCTAGCCTGGGGCAGTTTTAGGCTACAAATTGGCGGCCAACGTGGGGTTCTGTTCTGTTCATTAAAAAAATATAAACCTTCCTATATTTTTTGTTCCTTTTGTGTGATGAATGTAGTAATATATTATTTAGGACCACTTAAAGGTATGTAGGGCTAAGACGTCGGTAAGTAATTTACTTACCGACGTCTGAACGATGAGTAAATCACTTACCGACGTGTTAGACTTAGAAACCAGTGAACACAACCTACCGTTCTGACAACCGATGCTGTAAATAAACAAAAAAAGTGAAAAAAATAATCGCTGTAATTTGCTACCAGCAAATTATCAGTGTAATTTTGATGCTATTGGTCGATTTGAACTTTTTTCCTATCACTATTGGCTGACAAGATCGTTTAAAAAATAATCGCTATAATTTTCAAGTCCAAAAGTGGTAAACTAAGAGGGGTCCGACTATATCAAGAACTAGTCTCAGATGAATGTACCATATAAAAACTATCCAGCTATAAGTTAAAAGATCCGTCGCAATTATTCGTTAAAAAGATTCAGACATATTACCATGGATATGTTTGTATAGTCTGTTCTACATCTTGGAACTCACTTGCCTTGTAATAAATGTTTCTAACTAATTGAATTGCAGTTACTTTTATATTAAAAAATCCTTGATAATTGAATTAAGGTGCTATACCACGTATTTCGCTTTTCTTAAAAATTTTTAGCCTCAGTATTTTGTGCGGTGATGTGTCGGTAAGCTTCGTTTTAAAGTGGTACGGATTAGGAGAAAAAATTATTTTTTAATATAAACTTTTATTCAGCTTTATTCTAAAAAGTGCGTAATTTATTGTTATTTCACGAAATTGTAAAAATTTATATAACGTTCTTCTTCGAAATATTAATTAAGTTTAGAGGCTTTTGAGTTAATTTGTGATTGATAATAATTTTTACTCTTACTTATTTGATAATGGGTAGATCTTGGATAAAAAATATAAGGAACCAAAGGTGCTTTTCTTCGGGTTAAGAAGATTGTTTGTTTCAGTCGATTTAATTAAATAATGAATATTCATCTGTTCATAATAAAAGGTGAGATCACACAAGTTCGAACTGTGTGATATTTGAAGTAGGAATCTGTGTTTTTATTTTTGGTAAGTTTGAAATATCGTATTGAGTTGACAAGAAGGTATTGAGAGCCTGCGTGACCTTGCTAATTAGACACTGGCGTCCATGGTGGCGAAATTTAGTATCTACTTTGTGAGAAAAATTGAATATCATACTAGTCACTATACGAGATATCGAGAAATTATTGATTATAGTACAGGGAATGAAGATCAAAAAAAGATAAAACCTCGCAATTTTTTCGTCCAGCATGGATTGACTTGAAATTTTAACAGGAGGTAGGTGATAGCCGAAGGTTCAAAATCTATATCGAACCGAAGGGCGCTAAACGGTTTTTAGGGGTGAAAACTACCCTTATTTGTCAAAAATCATAAAATAACATTTTAAACCTGAAAATGGGTGAGATTTGGTCTGGATAAGTTGAATAATGATTGTTTTGAGCTTTGGAATACAATTTCATCATATTTCTACCCTTAAAAAGCATCCCCTGTTACAGCTTAATGTAAAAACAATCACGAATCCTTAAAAAATGATTTCGCCTCTGATTGATTTGCATACAAATTTGGGATTAGGCTCAACTCACCCTCTGCTTCATATATCATGTCATGCCGACGAACCCTGATTGTTTCTTAGGGGTGAAAACTACCCCTGAATGTCAAAAATTAAAAAATAGCATTATTAATCTTAAGATAGGTGGAAATTGGTTTGAATTAGTAAAATGATGAATTTGTTACATTTCAAAATTCTACAAAAATTATCAGCGCACGTGCTATTTCTTCCCAAATTGAGGGAACACTGGCGAGAAAACAACGAAATACACACTCACACACATTGACACATGAACAGATATTTCTTTCCTATTGTATTTCAAAAAAAGAACACGAAACATTTCGTATATATAACGCCCCACTGCCGAATTAACCGGTTTTGTACATTATTATGCTTCCAAGTGTACTATACTATACAATTGGAATTTTTCGAAAAAAAAATCGATTGGTTTTTTTAACGTGTTTCCTTCATTTTTGATGATAAAAAGTTTATTCAAAAACGATTTCGTAGGGTTTTTCAAGAACTACAAGGATCTGTAAGTTAAATCTCTTTAGACCCTTTCGTTTTGAAATGGGGTGAGTTTAAAGGGATAAAAAAAGGTGGTTCTCGTGCGTAAATAGACGTTTTAACCGGTTATATCTCGTCAAATATAAACTGTACAAAAAATCCACTTACAGGAAAACTTTTGTCAAAAAAAAGTTACAATTTAGTTTCTTAACTTTGGCTTCTACCTCTAATATTTTCGGAGTTATTTTGAAAGAAAGGGTAAAAAATACGAGATCATGAAAAATAACTTTTTACTTAAAGCCATAATTTTTCGAAAACCATGAATTTTAAATTGGTCAAACTTCTTGGACATATCAACCATACATTTACAAAGAGAATTGCACAAGGGTAAAGATCAGTTTTAATTAGGGGGTTGTTTTCACCGATTTTTTTGTATAAAAAATTCAGTACTGACATTATTTTTGTCATAATTCACTCAATTTTGATACTACAGCCCTTTTTTTTAAAGAAAGGTCTAATTATGCTCTTTGGAAAATATTCAATGAGTTTTCTACGAAAAATGCATCATTTTTCCGGTATTTGACTTTGAATCTATCACATTTTGCTTTGGGAAAAAAAGCTAATCATTGATGGGCCATATCTCGGTTTCTATTGGTTTTAGAAAAATTATAAAAAAGGGTTTTGCTTGTTTTTTTTAAAGCTACAATTTTGCTCTCCACAGTTTTTTTGATAAAACGCATAATTTTCGAGTTATTCGCGAAAAACATATCAAAAACGTCGAATTTTTCCTCTAAAAAGCGTTACTTTCAATCGCGAATAACTTAGAGAGTATTGATTTAACAAAAAAAATGTATTGAACATTTTTTGCTTAGAATCACTTTTTCAATCGATTCCTGTGGTTAAAATGTAATAAAAAATGTTCACCCCCGAGATGGGGTGGTAACCACCCCCAAAGCTTTAGCGCCCTTCGGTTCGATATAGATTTTGATCCTTGGGCTATCACCTACCTTCTGTTAAAATTCCAAGTCAATCCATGCTGGACGAAAAAATTGCCAGGTGAAATGCTTCATTCCCTGTACTATAAAAAAAGTCAAAAGTTATAATCATTAAAATAGGATTTCAAAAAATCAATGTCTCTTTCTGGCAGAAAATATGAAAATGTGTTTAAGAATAGTCATGTAAAAGATGATGAATAGTGGAAATCAGACAATACAAATGTGATAAAAGCTCGAGTAGAAATGTTTAAGTAATTGATTGATTGACTTGAAAATATTTCGCGTCGTGGAGCCCTTCCTTTAAAATATACTCAACAAGATCACGTCATAGAAAGTTTCATTACTTTATTCATAATTATTTTTTTTTTTAAATCACATTGAAAAGTAGGCTTTTTCGCTTGCCATTTACAACGAAAAGTTGACGTTTGTTGAGCAGAATTACTTTACGCTCGCCGAGCGTAAAACTTGCAAAACGCTCGTTGCCCATAACAACCGATACTACAATAGTTATATTCCTAACAAGTGCGGAAAGTGATACTTTCCCGCACGCGACTGCAGTTGACCCGAACGACGCGAAGCGGAGTTCCGGCAAGCGGTCAAGGGCGGGAACGACGCATGAGTTAGGAACATTATTTTTTCTACGACCGTATATACAAAAAAGTATACCAACCCATTTTCAAAAGTTATTTTTTTCAACATACATATACAAAAATTTAACCAAAAACTATTATTATTATTATAAATATTAATATTAAAATTAAAATTACCGGTCCAGTGGAGTTTTTTGGTGTTAGTGGTATGTAGATGACGTTGACGAGGATGGCATCGGTTGCAGGTCACATAAAGATGACGATGAAGGTGACGGCAACGGTTTTGAGTCATTTGTAGATGGAAGAATTTTTTTTAAAATATTTCTCTTATATCATACCCGGGTGGTGTGATAGTTGTTTTGTGACACTACTTTAAAGAATGTACAGGGTTATATAAAAATATCTTCATTATTTTATATTTTCAAAAAATTTAAAATGCAACAAAAAGCTAGAAAAGATGTAGATTTTATTTGATGGACTATTATAATAGTTATAACTTCCGAAACAACATTTCCAATATAAGCGGAAAAAACACGCTATCCCAATAAAAACCGTTCCTGGAACGTGCACTTCACTGGATTCCATTTCTAGTAGACTATCATATCGTTGGAATGTCATAAAATGAAATATTTCATTTCACATTTTGCCAGAGATATGATCTACTATGAATGGACCTTAATAAAAATTTGATAACAAAATTTTGCAGTCTTAAACTTCAAAATAATTTTTGATTGTCTAGTTGTCAAATTTTTTCTGTTGTGTCAGTTAGGGATAAAAATTAATTTCTACTTATTTTTTCTTGACAACGGTAGCTGGAACGCTACCGAAACGTTGAAATAAAGAATTTAAAAATATTGTGGTTTAATTTCCCAAGAAATTAAAAAAAAGAATTGAGATAGAGTTCTGAGCGGAAATTTTTTTATTGGAAATTTCCTCTTCTTCAAGGATCCTTTTTCCTTATCATAAAAAATGTACGGGAACAGGTATTTTTTTCTTTGAATATGTTCAGGGGTGTCGTTCTTTTTAGGCCTACTTATACCAGCCCCAGTGCCATGGTTTGTTTTGGATCCATCGGCGAACCAGATGATTTCTCCAGAATTACCTGGATGCATCACCTGTTCCCTGGATGGGATAATATGATATTCATTCGATCAGTGAATATGTTCTCTGGTGTCATGCTATCAAAACTCATGTAAAATACATGTTCATCTAGTATTGTTCCAGTTATATCAGTGTGTCCTTCTCGAACATGGTTCGGGGACCATAAGTCTCCCGATTTCAGCCTAAGAATTGTCATCATCACCTGCGACCTCACAAAAAGTTTCAAAGGAGGAAGTCCAACAAGGGCTTCCAATAATGCCGTCCTTATACTATTCATTTCCCCAGTAATATCAAGGAGGGCTTGTCTTCGGATTTCAGTTAATATGTTCACTGCTGAGAACACTTCTACACCAGACTATTGTTCCATAGGTGATCGTTGGTCTTATCACAGCTGTGTAAAGCCATTGAACCACCTCAGGTCGTAGTACCCAGTTTTTGCCCATTACTCTTCTGCATTGCCAGAAAAGCCTAGTCGCCCTGGTTATATCTTCTCTTTTTTTCGGCTTCCCTATTTTTTCCAATATTATTATTGGGTGTATTGCATCCCTCCTCTTTGCTAGATCATCTGATATTCCATTTCCTTTTATTCGTGGATAAGTTGAAAAGTTGTTTTTCAGAAAGCCGCACTTTCGTGTATCTTTTGAATTCGCTGGTATTCGCAGTGTATATTGGTCAGTAACTCCTAGGACATCCTGTATTCTTTTGTTAGATATATTATTATGTTAATTTATTTCTCCACCAACAATTACCGACAATTACCGAGCCGTTATCACTACGATATATTTACTTGTAATAAATAAACTTGAGCTTCGAGCTTGTTCTTTAATTACGTTCATGAATACGTATTTGCCAAGTTGTGCAACCTAATTGACTGATAAAATACTTGACGCTACGTAATTTTATTAGTTTTTTTTTTAATTTGATTTATGTATTCTACCTTTAGCAATGATTGGAGGATTTCGTCATATGAATATTGTCATGGACAATATTCAACAAATCTAACCAATTTTTCAAAAATACTCACGCATAACAGGTTAAGCTAATTAATAATTCAATTTAACAAAACTGGAGGCCAGCACAAGTAGCAATTTTTCATTGAGCAATCATAAGTTTCGGGTAGGATCTTAGGAAAACGTGTTTGGAATCAATTTGGTCAATCATTTTTGGAGTCTTGAAATGTTTAGGTTTCAACTTTGGTTGTTTTTTAAACGTTGATTGTGCGTTGTATAAAATAGTGAACATTTTGACTAAATAGGGCGCGTGGTACCAAACTGGTACTAAACACCTAGCCTCTGCTTAATGACGACTGATGTTTAGACTGATGATAATGATTGCTGGCCGAAATCCGCTAAAGCATCATTCGGCCATCTGCAATAGCGTGTGGAAGAGTATCGCTTTCCGCACTAGTTAGGTAAACTACTATTTTTCATTTAAATTCAATCAAATTATAGT
>CAJUYG010006880.1:0-11601 GCA_910591675.1 Galerucella calmariensis | reverse complement strand
TCACAGGGTTCAAGGAGAGGCTTACTTTTAAAACGAGGCCGACTCTCAAATCGAGGCCTATTTCTACTTGGGGGCCCATCCTCAAAGCGAGTTCAAATTGGTGCATATATATATATATATATATATATATATATATATATATATATATATATATATATATATATATATATATACACCTGTTTCAAGATAAATTTGGTTCACTCCAGATTTCTCTTATGTCTCTCAATTTGTCATGTTTTATGCCACATAATATATTATCCTGTCTAGTATGAAACTTTCATTTCACCAAAACCGCATGTTGGAGCTTAAGATTTTAATTTGGCTACATAGTTTTCGGAAGATTTGCCTGTTTTTTTATTTCTCGTGCAGAATATGCTCCTTTCATAGGTCACATTTATTTTAGAAACAAGGTAGTCATTGAACTTTGTTAGCAACACGTTAATTCCTGGGGTGACATTCTGTTCACCTAGCGAGTAATCTTGAATCGATCTTGTCGATATACACATTCCGTTCACCAAGTTTGATTGTTTTGGAGCGACAAATAGTTCTAATTTCTGATACCCATAAGGTGTCTCCTACGTATTTTCTATATTTCCTTGTCAAAATATCAATGGAAAATGTAAAATCCAGGTGACGTCGCTTAAAAGCGATCGCTAGTTTTTATGAACGGAATGTCACCCCCGTATAAGTGATGTATACATCAAGTCCTTCTTGTCCCATGCAATGAAGTAAAAGGTTGCATTTTCTTCTATCGTCTGCATCTAATGCTGAGGAGGCGATAAACATTTCAAAAGATTTTTTAGTTTCTGGCCATAAGTTAGCGGCATTAGTTTTATTATCAATTGATATTTGACAGATTATTCGTTTTCATTTATCAAATCTTCTCACTAACATCATAATTTCTATTGCTTACACGACAAATACTTCGGCAGTATATTTCTGAATTTTTAGCAAATTCTCATCAAAAAAATTAATTTCACAGCCAAGAAAAAACACCAAATATTTTGTGGAAAAGCCTCATTCGACTAGCCTTCAAACATTAAAAACATGCTCGTGTCGTTATAATTTTCTCAGCTTCTATGTGAACCATGCTATTTGAACGTTTCAAAGTTATTTCAATTTTTTCTTGTTATGTATCTGTATGTCATGCAATATTCATCGGTCCTGATGCAGTACCTACCATGAATACAAATGAAGAGACAATTGAAAATTCGCCCGAGCGGAAACGCAGAAATGCAAGCAAGACACGAAATCAACTAGTGCGGAAAATAGTACCAAATATATTTAACATATTATATTTCAGTATGAAACCATGGGCGTTCCACAGCCCTGAAATGGGATACAAATAATTACTATATAATAAAATTGACAAGCGCAATCTAACTCATACTCAAAATGATTGGTTTATAGATTATGTTACCTCCTTTTTCGGAACTTCCAATTTGTTTTCATTCTTCGGGTGTATGAGTTTGGAAATGAACGTATGCGAAAAATTGAGTAGTTTATAAGCCAAAAATTGATTGAATTTAAGATTCTAGGTTAATCCCATATGGGGGATTGTCTCCCATTCACTTCCCCCCTGGAATGTATCTTTTCCTGAAGCTGGTTCGGTTTTTTACACACTCTTTATACCTGAGACATCAATTAATAGTAGGCTTAGCCTTAGCGGAGGAAGTTGATTGTGTTTCATATTGAGGATGGTACTATAATGGGTCTTAATGGAAGATTTTCCCATTTTATATTGAAAAATAGTCGGGAACTTAAAACTTGTTTTATTCACAACCATATTTGTAATGCTGTCTTTACTAACGTCATTGAAGGTTAGAAAGCAAGTTATAAAGTGTCATATCACACACTTCTACTTCCTGACTGCCCGCCCTCATCGATCACTTCCTGCCCTAACCTCCCACCTTCTAAAATTATGTCATCGTTAATCTATATTAGATGAATATTTCTTATATTCAAAAATATAACACATTGATAAATATTATGATACCTATCTATTTCTGGAAGGGTACAGTCCATAAATTCTTCATCGAAGGACATTTTTCTTGATTTATTACTCGCGAACTCAATATCCATCCGACTTTATCTGACATTTATTTATATTGGTGACAGTAATTGTCAAATGTAATATTCCAGGTGCGTTCAGAACGAAACAAAGATTTATTAATTTTGATCGGGATGATGGTTGTGAATAAAATAGTATACAAACCTCGGTAGGAAGTTTCATTCCTGTCTCGAGTGAATAGCTAATCTCGACGCTTCGCGTCTCGGTTAACTGAATAATCTCTCAACAGTAATGTGAAACTCTTCACACCTCGGTTTGTGATAAACTATTATTTGTCAAACTTGACAGACAATCAACTTACTAACTTTTTGTTTTTATAGCGACGGTTACGTTATAATAAGTTTATGAAATAACTACAACTGACACATACTGGAAAACTGGTAGACTCTTTCGTCCGTTCAGATCTCAAACCAACCGTGTGATGAGCATTCAATAATTCAACGGAACTGATGAGTAATCCATAAAATTGAAGCATTTTTCTTAAACCGACATTTGAATAGATTATTGCGATAGTCGCAGCAGAGGTCGCAGAAGTTGCAGCTCACACCAATAGTGTCTTGTCATGTGAGAGATGCTTGGATCAATTGAAACCTAATGATTTCTCACTTTGGCCGGAAAAGCAAAATGAAGTATCATAATTCTGTACTATACTTTGTTTTCACACTAAGAGGAGCGATTAGATTGCTGCCCGTTCCACACTGCTATTTTGATACAACTGACGTAGACATTTGTTAGTTTTGTGTTCATTCATATGAAAATATACATTATTCCAATTTTCATTTTATTATACATTTTTTGCGTTTGCTTAAAGTGTTTAAAGTGCGAAGAGTGACATCTCGTTCATCTTTTGTTTCTTAAACGTCTCATCAAGTGTATCTTCTGTAATTTATATATAATATTCCGTGATAATTTCGTAGTTCTGTGTTATTTGATTTTCCAATGTCTTTTCATTGTCTGTCATTTCATGCATATGATTGAAATCCTATAATATAATTATGTTTTTCCGCTCCTATACAAGTTGAATACCAATTTCCAGTTTCATAATGATACTCATTATAACACTTTTCATTATGAAACTGTAAAATGGACCAATGGAAATCTAGATTTCCAAATAACAAGACCAAAGATTTTCTATAGGATATTTGACGGTAACTAAAAGATTCGTGTTTCATGCCAGTTTCATTCTTTTGCGTTAGTCACTTTTCAAAAGAAATGTCGAGCGACGAAGAGTTTTCATACACACCACCTGAAATCGCTGGAAAGGCGAACAATGTATCCTATAGTTTATTACCCGCAAAATTGAAAAAAATTTATGATTATAATGGATTGGAGGGTAGTAAGAGAAGGAGCATCCTATTCTGGAAACGTGTTTCTAGTGTAATCTGAAGAACTCTCAATCAAATTGAAATCTTATCTCTCTGGACACATTACTCTATTTTGAAAACCCCACATAACATTAAACATAAAACTGATATTAGCACATATCCATAATTGCAGGTATATTTAAAAAAAGTCCGAAGGATATAGCAGAAGAAAATCTAAAACATTTTTGTCAGATGGAATTGAAAATTTTTTTTTTGAAAAAGTTATGTTAAATTCGAATGAAATGGTGATGATTATTAATACACTCGCATCAACCATACGAAACGAGCCGTATTTATTAATTATGTCAATTCATTGATATATTTTTTTACTCCTATACTATAAGTTGTTTATTAACCGCCAATTTTCAGTTTCATGATAATACTCATTATAACATTGGTTTTCATTATAAAACTGGAAAATTCACCAATAGAAATCTAGATTTTCAAACACCCAAGTAGGCATCAGACACAATATTTTCTGTAGAATGTTTGACAGTTTCTAAGAGATTTGTGTGTTTTATGACAGCTTGAATCTTTTGGACTGTCGGAAGATCCGACTTGCCGTCTTTGTTTGGAAGATGATGAAACAGCAGAGCATATAATTTGTGCCTGCCCCGCCGCGGCTCGAATCAGGTGTCTGATGTTTGGCAGGATCTCTCGCCCTCGAACCTGAAATATCATTCACCAAATAAAATAATCGGCTTTGTTGAGATGCTGAATTTGTTTGGTGAAATCTGAATAGGTGTGGAGGGCCTTATAGACCCACTCACCACAAACCTAACCTAGACCAAAAATACTTGATGACCAAGGTAAGCTCATATGTAAACTTATCAATTTCTGTTCACAATAATTTATTACTAATTTTGTATAACAGTAACATACCTATATACGCTTTATGCTATTATATAAGTTCAACTATGTGGTCCCGTAGGACAGTGAGGAAAGGCGCCGCATAAGGTAGTTTTTGGATCTGTACGTGCCAGGTTCGAGAATGCATTCTTTCTATTTTTTTTCAAATCAAATTTCTGCGTGGAAAAAAAAGTGTATGGCACTCTTATGTAATGGTTATTAATACACATACGATAAATGATTACATGATCGTTGCATAATATACTATTATATGTCATGAAAAATCCAAAATATCTAGAATTAAATACGAAATTCACAGTCTTATTAAGAAATGTAGGGATTGGTTGATGAATGGATAAGAGCGAAAATTTTTTGGAGTGTGCAAATAGGAAGAATTTGTGCCTGCTAAGGCTTGATCAAATTCCGCAAAACTACTTGGAGTAAGAGGGATTATCGTATAATTATAATTTAGTGATTTCCAAAAACAGAGTCTTCAGGAACGTTACTATTTCACACCCTCTACAAAATACATCGGAATAGGTAAGAAATTATAATCCAAAAACGAAAATTGAGATTCCGTGTCTAACACCCTGTATCTCTCAATATCAACATTTCATGGAGGCTAGTTAGTTTAAATCGGAGTATTTTGAAGTGAAGATTGTACTGTACTTCTATGTACAATTACTTAGGGACCACCCTGTATGGACGAGTATTTTCATTAGTAATACCCCTAGGGTCTTGATAATACCGAGATAATTTTGTCATAGAGAATGCTAAAAGCGTGTTGCTTGATAATAGCCCAAGGCCGCAGGCCGAGGGCTATTATCTTTGAGCAACACGCTTGAAGGATTCTCTACGACAAAATTTTGAGTATTTATCAAGACCCGAGGAGTATTCGATAAGATAATTTTTTACTCTGTGTAGATATCAAAAAATTGATTGTCAATCTGATGTCTAATAATTTTCAATACAAACTTCATTAGTTTTAATCAAATATAATTCACTTTTATTCAAAACTACAGTTGTGAAAAGTACAATTGGTAAATTAATTGAATCGTTAGATGCAATACCAAATCTTCACGACATTTTTAATCCAGTTGTCAGTTTGACGTTTAATTAATTTTTAATAAAAAATAAACACCAAACTGAAAACACCACATGTAGGGTATTATCGCTGTAATACAGCGGTGATTGGATGAAATTTGACACATGACTTGAAATTAAGTAATTTGATTGGTTACTATATTCAGTAAAAAATTATCAGTAGTAATACCCCTAGGGTCTTGATAATACCGAGATAATTTTGTTATAGAGAATGCTGAAAGCGTGTTGCTTGATGATAGCCCAAGGCCGCAGGCCGAGGGCAATTATCTTTGAGCCACACGCTTGAAGGATTCTCTACGACAAAATTTTGAGTATTTATCAAGACCTGAGAAGTATTCGATAAGATAATTTTTTACTTTGAAGACATCAAAAAATTGATTGTCAATCTGACGTTTAATAATTTGTTAATTATAATCAAACAAATATTATTTATTTTTATCCAAAACTACAGTTGTGAGAAGTACAATTTTTAAATTAATTGGATGGTTAGATGCAATACCAAATATTCGCGACATTTTTAATCCAGTTGTCAGTTTGACGTTTAATTAATTTTCAATAAAAAATAAAAACCAAACTGAAAACACCACATGTATGTTGAAGCATACCCAATAACACAGAAATACTCTATTAAAAGATTTTATGTTTGAAATAAAATTATATTGATGACAACTTTAAAAATATATATGACAAGTATCTTTTTGTTATATTATAAACAAGTACATAACAACTAGTAAACAGTGAAGTAAAAACCTAGAAAATGATAATATTTCAACACTTTCCCTCATTGAGTGGTGTTACCTCTTATTTATTTAAAATAATAAGGCAAGATAAATTGCAACGGCGACTCAATGTGGAGAGCACCTCAGGTGTGAATTCGGAGACCAAACTAATATCAATTCAGGGAGTAGTCTTACCGGTTCGCGGGTAATCCTACTTTATTTAAGTTATTGAAGTTATATTGAAGTTAATAAGATAATAAATGAAGTTAAGAAACGAAGAAACGAAGTGAATTTAAGAAGTTAATAAATCAAGTTAAGAAATGTAATGAAAGTTAATCAACAAAGGTAAGTGGGCCCCACCCTGAATAATATTAGTCGACTAGTTCTTCACCTCACCACTCTCTATCAACAAACCTGGAAATGTTGGAAGGGAAGGAATATGAACAACGTTGTTAAATTTACAAGTTGTATAATGACTAAAAATATAAAAAAATAGTAAGTGAAATATAAAAAAAAATGATGGTTTTTTGTGTTGAAGCACGTTGGTTTTAAAATTAGTACACTGGTTACTTCCCTTGAATTTCCACGTGTCTGATGGCAGGTACAAAGTTCCAGACTGTTTGTGGTCTCAGGTATGTCTCAGGTAACTTCAGGTACAAATTCTCAGGCAAGTCCAGGTACTTAGTAAGTCTCAGGTAACTCAGGTAACTTCAGGTACTCAGTAAGTCTCAGGTAACTCAGGTAATTTCAGGTACTCAGTAAGTGCTAAGAAAGATACATTGTATCAGAAATAGTTACAATCTTTTTCATGTAAAATTCAGGATATCTGCAGTAATTCGTTTTTACAAGTGTTTAAGAATTCATTTAAGAACGTGGTTCATAAAAAAATATATCCTGTATTTTACTATAAAAAAAACAAAAGAAGCAATGAAGAAATGTGATATGGTACCTATTATTAATTATTAAGGAAATATTATTTATTTCCATTAATCAAAGAAATCAAAGAAACAATATCTAAATAATATAAAAACTCAATTTTACTACTTATTTCAATCACAGAAGGTGATAAAAAAAATGTAATGAAAAAATGTAATCCGGAAATATAATATTCTAAGTTGGTATTTAGATTGAATTAATAAGTTAACTAAATATACATATTTTAAAGACTTCAACTATATACATGTGAACCTTTTATCACCTGTATAAGAAAAACTAGAAAAAGGAAAAGAACTAGAAGGGAAAAATATAAAAGCGAAAATCATAAGAGGAAAAGCATAGACTTAAATGTAACTTACCATTCACATTGAATGCACTTTAGGAAAATAAAGTTAAAGATAAAGATAAAGATAAACAATTAAAAATTCTTGACCTTATCGGTTCATGGTTCACAGGAGAAAAGAAAGCTTATTTTAACTACTCGCTATTAAATTGAACCATGCGATGAGCAATCGACATACGTTACATATTCCTCTCCTGTTCACCTGCTCCGCTTCGAGAAAGAATTTAAATATTCGTAGTGTGTTCTTAATTTCTTTCTCTGTATAGGAGAGAAGAATTGATAGATTTGACCAATATCAGTGTATACTAAACCTCACCAACGTAGATTATTCGTCGCACATTAAATGTAAAAATTTTGCCTTTTGAAGCGATCGGTGCTACAGGTTTTCGACGAGAATCACATGTTGATAAGAGAAAAGGACTGGCTACTCGCCGTCCGGTAGATATTTAAATATTACAATGATAGTGGTCAAATATAACGTTACAGTGGTTTTTCTCTTCAATAAGTTAGTTTAATCCTTTATTTGTACAAAGCTGTACTAATCTAGGTTTCGGAAGAGCTTTGGTCATCATATCAGCCAACTGATGCTCAGTATGTACTTTCTTAACAACAATTTCTCCTTCTAATACCAATTCCCGTACAAAAAAGTGCCTTGTTCGAATATGTTTGGTACGTTTATGGAATTCGGGATTTTGAGCTAACCTCAATGCTGGTTCATTGTCAATATGAAGTTCTGGTACAGCTGATAAGTTAGTTATTTCTGTCAAGAGACGTTTAATCCAAACTATTTCGCGAGCAGCCTCGCTTGCAGCAACTATTTCTGATTCGGTTGTGGAAATTGCTACTGAAGTTTGTTTTTGACTTAACCATGATACCGCACCTCCAGCATAAATACAAACAATTCCTGATGTTGATCTACTAGTGAGTGTATCACCACCATGATCAGCATCACTGTATATTCTTATTATTCCTTGCAGATGGTCCGGTTTATAAATGATTCCATAATCCAATGTTCCTTGGAGATATCTAAATATTCGTTTCACCTTAATTACATCTTCTTTACTGGGATGTTCCAACGATCTAGAAACAACTCCTAGTGCATAAGATATATCTGGTCTTGTAGATACCATGAGATACATTAATGAACCAACGGCTTCTCTATAAGGAAAATTTAGAGATTCATCTTGATCTTTCCCTGATTGAGAATAGTCCTTAATAATAGGTGTTGAAACTGGTCTGCAATTTTCCATGCCAAACTTTTCTAAAATTTTCTTAGTATAGGACTTTTGGTGTATTTTTATTGAACCATTGTCTTCAGTAGATATCTCTATACCTAGAAAATATAAAGCAGGTTTGAGGGTAATTTTGAATTCAGACTTCAGCTTTTCAACAAAATCTGCAGTATGCTCAGGATTATTAGATGCTAACAGGCCATCATCCACATAAAGAGCAAGTAAAAGTTTGATTTTTCCATGTAGCTTTACGAAAAGACAAGGATCAGCTTCGCTCTTCATAAATCCATATTCCTTTAAAAATTTAACAAAACGTTGATTCCAGCACCTAGGCGCCTGTTTTAACCCATATAGACTCTTGTGTAATCTGCAAACCTTTTGAGAGTTATCATTAAATCCTTCAGGTTGACGCATGTATATTGTTTCATCCAGCTCTCCATAAAGAAAAGCAGTTGATACATCAAACTGAGTGAGTTTCAACTTTTCATTTGCTGCAACACTAAGTAAAAGTCTTATAGTGCTAGATCTCGCAACTGGACTAAATGTTTGATCATAATCTACGCCTTCTTTTTGAGCAAAACCTTTTATGACCAGTCGAGCTTTATACTTATCAATGGAGCCGTCAGGATTCGTCTTCACTTTATAAACCCATTTACATGGAAGTGGTTTAATTCCTTCTGGGAGTTCTTCCAAAGTCCACGTTTGGTTTTCTTGTAAAGATTCCATCTCTATCTGCATTGCCCTTTGCCATTCTTCCTTCTCAGAGCTGTTTATAGCTTCTCTGTATGAAGATGGTTCTAAGGATTCAGTTATATTAGCTAAAGAAGTCATTACAAAGTCTTCAAAACGTTGTGGAGGTTTCATTAATGCTCTATTTCGTAGATTTCTTCTTTCATCTATTAGCGGTTCTGAATTTTCGATTTCACCATCATCATTATCTTCGTCTTGACTCATAAATTCAGTCTTCTTTGAGATTTCTTCTGTTTGAATATCATTATCCGCAACGTCTCGATTTTCCACTTGAGTCTCTCCATTTTCCTGTCGATCAACTTCTAATTTGAAATTACTTTTAATTGGGAGAATGTTCTCTTGGAAAGTTACATCGCGTGATCTTATTAATTTATTATTTTCTCTGCACCATATGCGATACCCATCTATACCATCATAGCCAATTAAAATACCTTTCATGGCCTTTTTATCCATTTTCTTCCTTTGTTGCTTAGGTATATGAACATAGCATGTAGTTCCGATAATTCTAAGATGATTAAGGCTTGGTTTCTTTCCAGTCCATAATTGTATTGGTTCTAGAAGAACCACTGAGATTAAGAATATATTTAGCTGTATTTATCATCTCAGCCCACAATCCTTGAGGAATTTCTTCATGGGAGTGCATAAGAGCTCTAGCTGTTTCTACCAGCGTTCTATTTTCTCTTTCTGAAGAACCATTTTGTTGCGGTGTATACGGCATAGTAAAGCGTTGTTTTACTCCATACTTGGCTAAAATATCTTTAACTCCTTTATTATCAAACTCTCCTCCATTGTCACAAAGCAGTTCTTGCACTGTATGACCTGCAGCTCTTATCTGAAGTAACATTTCTTGCAGCTTAGAGGAAACTTCTGATTTATGTTTGATAAAAAATACTTCACGAAAACAAGTAAAATCGTCTTTAAATAAAACATAGTATCTAAACCCTGACATAGAATTTAAAAATGGACCACATACATCTGTATGAATACGTTCTCCAGGTAGAGTTGCATGTTCTCTTGTACCAAATTTTCTTCGATTGGCTTTTCCAAACACACATCCTTCACATATTTCGCTATCGAGATATACTTTGATTCCAAATTCTCTTTCTATCAAGTTTTTCACATGTCTTTTGTTTTGATGACCTAGTCTTTCGTGAAATAACTGTAGTTGAGATTGATTTGATATGCTATTCAATTCAGGTAGTTTCGTAATAGTATTTATATTTAGTTTAAATAATCCGGAATTTTGGCTTCTGTAACCTTCAAGAACAACTATATTATCAATTTTTAGAAAACATTTTGTGGCTCTGGAGATAAACTGACTATTCGGGTTTTTATCTTGAGCAGCGAGAACGAAAAACAAATTTTTCTTGATTTTTGGTACAAGCCAAACATCACTAAGAGTTAGTGTGTCTTTTTTATTATTGACCAATGTTTCAAAAATTATTGTTCCTCTTCCTAGGGCTTCAATTGATTCACCACTTGCAGTTATCACTTGATGAGCTGTTGTGAAAGGTTCATAAGTAGCAAATAATTCTGGACAAAATGTAATGTGATTTGTAGCACCATTATCTACATACCAGTTACGAACCACTTCTTCTGAATTAAAACATTCATTTGAACAGACTAGAATGACGTTAGCTTTTGAATTTGTAGTACTTGGCTTAGGGGGTTTGCCATCAGCACGCCATTTGGGACACATTTTAACTTTATGACCTTTTTCTTTACAATATTTGCAATACCAATTCTTGAACTTATTTTTATTTAGATATGAAGACGTACCAGTAAAAAGAACTTCTTGATTCACCTTATTTTTATCTTTTTCATTCAAGGCTTTCTCATAAACACACAATTGATTCGTAAGGTTGTCTATTGTTCTGTTATTTTTGGATATTAACATCCAACTAGATCTAAATGAGAAATAATTGTCTGGTAATGTTCCTAAAATTTTACAAATTAGCAACACTTCTGGTAGTTCAATTGCATTTTCTTTTTGAACTGCTAATTTCAATTCATTCCAAATATTTTTGAGCTTAGACATATGTGTAGCTACATCGTCATTTGGTTGTTTTTCAAAGCTAAAGAATTCTAAACAGAGATCATAAACTTTTTCTTCTGTTGCACCATCAAATAGTCTGTGTAATTCTTGCCATATTTCTTTTGCTGTTGAAAATCTCATAATTTTCTTCAAAGTATCTTCGGTCATATTGGTTGTTAGGATAATCATTGCACTGCT
>CAJUYG010006879.1:0-11602 GCA_910591675.1 Galerucella calmariensis | reverse complement strand
CTAATAATATCAAAGCTACTATTTGTAAAATCTTCTTCTTTTTTCTATTCATATATATTAAGTCAATCACTAGATAGGGCACTATTTGGACTAGCCAAATATATATCAAGTATACATCATGTCAAAAGTAACTTCTGTCATTCTGACGATGATATTTATATCGAAACAATTGTCAATAATTTACTTGCAATTTACACATTTTTACAAATATATTGTGGAGTCATTTAGAAACAGTTAGTTTCATTTAAAACCATATAACCAATTTTTAATGAATTTCTGGGTTTTTTGTTTGTTTAACAGCTTTATTAAACAATTTGAATGAAGGATTTTTATTTTATATCAGGTATACCAACATCTTTTCATGCTCTAGAATTTTTAATATTAAAGAAGCTGACAATTGAATTTTCCGTACCTCTCACACAACGAATTACTTCAGAGGGGGGTAAACCTCCGGCAAAAATCTTGTACAACTACTTCCACATTTGAAAAAACTTCCTCATACTTCCACCAAACTTCCACATACGTTTTTGTTGTAGGCCGCACTGTTTTCAAGATAGTTGACAATGTACGAACCCATGCAACCTTTTTGTAATGCAGCACGCTTCCATAACGAGCACAGAAATTTATAATTTCTGGGAATAGGTACTCAATATCATTGATTTTTGTGATATTTTACCTGTTGTATGGGTACCTGTAACACCTTTCATCTCTAAACCTAAATCTTCAACGACCCATGTTGACAGGAAGATTTACGCCAATTTTTGTATTTTCTATATACACGCTCTTTCGGTTTTTAACACCTATTCATTAAAAACCTGTATAATGACCTAAATAATTCTAAATTCGTTATTTTCACCGCACTTCGTGTGATTTCTGTATTGAACTTTCACCTACTTCCACCAAACTTCCACATACTTCCACTGCGGTGTTGGTGTACACCTACTTTCACTTGCTGTTTACCCCTCGCTTCAGAGTTAAGCAATTTCTAAATTTTGGAAGCCGTATTTTTTAAATAGGTCAGAAAAGGACTCTAACAATCTACAGCCAAAGTCATGAATATATGCAGTAAATCCTAAATCATATTTCTCAGCTGGTATATGCCTTTTTTGCTTCGTGAGGGTATACTATTTATTTATTTAACAAATTTGATATTTACAGTGTATACAATATTTTGTTTGAGTAGAATTTTAATTTTAATATTGAATGATACAAAGCTATTCATTATATAACTTTTAACAAAAGATTTCCTCCAAAAATTGTTAATTTATTTTTACATCATTGTATTCACTATTGTTGTACTTCACAGTACAAGATTTCATTTTACTTTGAAGACTCCCAACAGGACAATTTTTAAGAAATTAAATAAGCTGACAAAAACTATCCGCATATACATGTCTGAAATACTGGCCTAAAAACCCGAACTCTTGCATAACGGCATCCACGAGGCAACTTTGAATTTCCAGCGGTATCATCGACCAATATCCGAACTCAGAAGAAAAAGCAGCGTTGCCACGTATTTGTCCCGATAAATTTGTAAGAAGGATACTGCAGATATTTTTTATGTGAAATAAATTATTGACACCTTACTTCATTCTACTGAATGTACAATATTACTATGTATTATCAGTGGGATGAACAACATAGTATACGTTGACGTCACAGTTTTTCATTCACATTAGGTATTTTATACAGTCCTAAGCGTTTCCAGATGGTCTATATACAGTGTGTCCACGAAGTTATTTGTAGTTTTCGTGAAAAATGTCATTCTAGATGAAAAGTATTGTTTTTTATAGAACCTCATTAAATATTGATATCTATAAAACGTTTATTCAGATTCAGTTAACAAAACATGAAATTAATAAAAATTAATACATAAGCTTAATAAACAGTAGAAACTACAGAAACATCGGTTTGTATCACAGAGTAATAAATAAGAGAGGTTTTAAATCATATGGAAAGAAATAGAACAAAGTTTGTGCGCAGCCAGCTTTACAGCAACTAACTGAACTAACAAACCCCGCCTCCCTCTACACAAAACTTCATTTTTAGTATTATTTTAATTTGAGGTTAGTAGTTTTCATTTTCGAATTTATTTTTATTTTAATCTACTCATTGCTCTATCTGTAACTAAAGATTAATTATCTTTATCATTGGTACCTACTATTATCACAGCATTTATCAACACTTATCATAGGTAAGTTGAAAAAATGTTTTGCCCTAAACGTTTGAAGTTGGGTTCTCGTAAAATAATTATTTTTCATTTTATCGTTTTTTTTGCAGACAAGAATGAAGGATTATCAACAATGTGTGACCCAAACCAAAATAATATGTATGTACTAGATATATATCAATGTTATTTAGGATGTAATTGTAGGTACCTAGTACTCATGTGAATAAAGTGCTTCAATATTTTGAACACTGTATTTGTGTGCTTGCTCTGTAATATTGGTGTGTGCTTCAAAATGCCAAATTGTTTGAAGGGGTACATTACGCGTATGCTGAAAGCTTGCAAATTCAAGAAGCGCGCGTCTTGAAAGCTAGTTCACACCGGTAGCCAAGGTAGGCGCTAGTGGTGACTTTGTGCCACAAAACTCTACACGTTTAACATCTCTCTTATTTATTACTCCATGGTTTGTATGTGATTGAGAAATATGATATAAAATACTCGTAAGTATTGGAATACATTGTTATAAAAGGATTTATAAATGTGAGTTTAAAATTTTACCTGAATACCCATTTTAAATTAAAAACATATAAATGGTAGAAAGATAACAAGAAATCATAAAAAAAATTAAAAAATAAAATGAGTGAATAAAATAAAATAATAAAAAAATAATAGTGAAGCAATAATTATATAAAATCATTCAAAGTACATATACATTAAATGAAGTAGTAGTTGAAATACCCAATCAATAAATAAATTAACTCAAATTTAAAATTAATTTTACACTGCATTATGGATAAATAACATGAAAATAAAATAATAATAACTCACTGAGTAGCAGTCATCCATAACGAATACTTTTTCCATTACGGATACTTAATTAAATGACAATTAAAAAATATTTGTGCTAATTACATGTAAGTAGGTAAATAAGATATTTTAAATTTATTTAGAAATTATTGGAAGTTATTGTTATAGCTGATTGAAAAAAAAACAATTATATATATAGAGTGTTTCTAAATTCGTGCACAAAATTCAGGAGGTGATTCTAAAACAAAATGGGAATGACTCATCTTAGTTTCATAAATTTTGTCGCATAAATTTAGAAGCACCCGGTTGTTTTGTACAAGTATTGAATTCAACTTTTTATTGAGAAATATCCAGATGTACTCGTTACGGGAAATGGAATGTTATTGTTTCATCCCATAACTGACGGTATTGGCCTAGTTAAAATCCTTATTACACGAGTCAACGTCATAGTCAATTTGCTGAAAAATTAAATGTTTAGTGTGCTATTTTACCAGATCGAATAATCCGGCCGTATTTTCTGGAGGAATCGTTAAATTAGGAAGTATTTTTGTATTTGCTGAACAAATTTTTAAGGCCTGAATTGGATAACCTTTTTTAGAGCAAAGGCTTAACTTTTAGCATGATGGCTCTTCATCAAATTCGACTATTGAAAAAATAATAGTTTTCACGAAAACTACAAATAACAGTGTGTCTCCTCTTGGGCACCCCATCCGTGAACGCCCTATATAAGCTTATTGAAAAAAGTTTCAAATTATCGTATTTTATGAAAAAAAGTTTAATTCAATGTCTGTCGTGGCATATAGCCAGAGAAGTAGTTGCTGCTTCTTAGTAAATGGTCTGATATTTGGAAAGTATTTTTCAAAAACTTTGTAGGGCTTTATTATGCTATTAATTATTATCTTTGACATCTGAAAATCTATAATTTTTTACTAAAAATGTCTATAATTATATATAACTGAACTAAGTTAATGAAAAAAAGATAGCTGCTTTAACCTAGAACCCGAATTCATAGAACAATTTTTCAAAACGCACTACACATTATATAAATAGATGTGATTTTCGTATTTTTTAGTAATACAAATTGTGTTTTCAGATGAAACCTGACTAATATTTCTTCTAAGCAATGACAGAAGCAGCTGTAGTATACTACACATTATATAATAGTATATTACGTAACGTGTGTGGTAAGAAACATTTTACGCACGAATGTGAGTGCGTAAAATGCTTTACAACAGGTGTTACGTACTATACTTTACTTACGACCTACTTGTACTTGTATTTATAAGAAGCATAAGAAATAACAGTTACATAATTAGAGGTGCTTGGTAAACTCCATCTCTGTTACTCTATTACCAATGAAAGAATAACATTGAAGAATTAACGTTTAATCATCATTAATATATTGTTGATAATCAATAGTCCATTTTTCGATTATAATCAATACATACTTTTAGCCCTTTGGGCCTTCCATAGTTAAACGTGGCCTTATCGAATGTTTTCAAATAGTAGATTTTAAATAAAATAGCGACGTCTATTGACAGTTGCTTAGATGTTGCTAGGGAAGCCGTGCGATTTACTTTACAGCTGTGCGTTTTTTTTTCATCATTGAGGTGACAGGAAACCTGAATGCGCATCTCAAAAAGCTGAAACTAGCGGAGCAGGAAGAACGTAGATTTTGTGAAATAAAAAAGACCTTCATTCACCTACTTGCGAAATGCATAGCAATCCAAAATTATAGAGCACAATATATAGGAACCAACTGGATAGAAGAGAGATATCTCAACTGGAGGATACCCTAAAAATTCCTCCAGTAAATGGGTCTAGAGGAACTAGATACATAGGTTTTTCAAGAACTAAGTAGAGTAACGGGGACACTTTTTCTTAGTGGGTACAAAATACGTTCTGTATGATTCCACTGATTAAAATATTGTGCCAAAATCTTGCTAGGTACATCCCATTCTTCTGTATTTTGCTCCACGATTTGGGTGCATTCATTGGCGAAATTTGCATACCTCCTGTTGTGTCAGCATCCCTACTAGTCCAAGCAACGAATGAAAAATAGCGGAAATAATTCATGTAGAAGCCAATTTTGGCACACTTGTAGGGAAAGGTGTTCTTAACAAAATACTAAGAGTACTGAGGGGTGGGGGTGAAGCTAAGAATGCGAGGGGTCTTTAAAGGTCTCTTTTTCAGTTTTTGGTTATTAACTCGAAAAAGTGTTCATATACTAAATTAATCTACAAAAAATTCTCTATAAAAAAGGTTTTATATACCATTTTGCTAAGATCAATGATTAAGAAGATATGGAGGCGGAAGATGGAAAATTGTCGTGCATCGGCAAAAGATCATTTTCAAAACGGAGTCGGATGCCACAGGGTCGTTCGTGTTTACTGGGTTAAGGATTCCTTTTTCTCCCTTGACCCAACCTAATTGGATGATCGGTAGGGGGTTGCCGAGCCACTGTAGTATCTGTAAGAAAGTAATGAGGCCAATGTAAGAATTCATCACAAATTAATATTTGTAATTTAAAGAAAGCAGTGGGTATTTAAAGCTACATGTGAATGGATTTACCTCTGAGCGAGTGTTGCTTTGAAGCTCCTTTGGTAGGAGGAAGAGTTGCCATGTCTGTATTGGGCTTCATTGACGCTTTCAAAAAAGCCGAATACCTATGTTCGTTCAGGTTGTTTTGATGAGCAGGCACTTTGTATATAGCCAAAACAGCTTCTCGCCAGCCTGTTCAATATCCTCAAGTAATGCTGAGGGATCCTTGAATATTGTTGAAATGTCTTGAGCAAGGCCAGGATTTTCTGTGAAGAGCTTATCGATTTCCACTTTACTCTTTCCATGTATCGCCGAGGTGGTGTCGCATCCGGAGAAGCTATGGAGAAAAAGCATCGTTTTGGCGATTGGAAGTTGTTGAAGTTGCTGCACTGAGAACAATTTGGTCTCCACATTCCCACGGCCTGGCTTCATGGAGTACATATTGATTGATTGTGGTGCCAATCCAATGAGGAGAACTGTCAAGTTCACATCTTCCCCAACTATTACTACAGTTGAATGTACAGCAGCTTTATCCAACCCGCACCTCACAATAGTGCCGTCAGCATCCCCTGTAGCAATAGTTGTTTCAATCCCGACTGCTGTCATTTTCTCACTGAGCAAGTGAATCAGCATTGTTTTGTTCCTTGCATTAGCAAGAAAATGTTCCTGTTGAACTGTGATGGCCGTGCTCTCATGAAAGTTGATGTCAACAGAAGCTTTTGTGATACCTCTTCGCTTCTGCTACGCTCGTTTTGTGCTGTCGACATCACTATAACCATCAAAAACCACCATACAATTTTCACCGTGGTGTTTCTCCAATAATTCACCTCTACCGTTTAAGGCTCCAACGACGCACACAACAAGAGGCACACCAACACCCCTCTTAATGCCCCCATTTCAAAATATACTTCGAAATAATTTTATATTAACACACGAGTATTGATTTGTCCATGTACAATATTTTGCAACTAACAAACAAATTTTGAATTTTTGTATTATTATCGTATTGTTATTGTTGGAAAATTGATTATTTAATTTTTAAATAACACCTTTCACTGCAAGTGTGCCAAAATTGGCTTCTACATGAATTATTTCCGCTATTTGGTATTTTTCGGTCTTCGTTGCCTGAATTATACGCCAACGCCAATGATACCGCTTAACGTCAAATTGAAAAACAAATGTCGAAAAAATACTTTTTTTCTGTTCAGTCGTTCGGCTACGACTACTTATGAAAGTGTATAGATACACTGTTAAAATAATAAACAGGTTTCGCATGTTTGTCCACTTTTCATTAATGTTTGTTCATCTGATAATGAATGTATGCGTTACTTTATGGACTTACTGTATTAAATGTGAATTATTTAAATCGATACCAATTTAATAGCTTTTTTATACAGCTAGGTATGTTATACCAGATGTGTATATATTAATGAATTACTTTCAGACTCCCATATATTTACGTCTCACTCTTAAAACGGTTTATTGATTATTTCAAACAAACAAGTTAAAGCGTTTATTTTTTTTATCTACATCATTCACATCTACCGCGTTTTTTAGTTACAAAAACGGCATTCTCATATATTTTTAAACTCTATCATCACATATAACGCTACTTGAATCTCAACAGAGTAGGTACACAACTACATACTACAATTTTCTCGATTAAATATAAACGCGGTTAAAACGCAAACTCAAACATTGACTTCCAGGAACATTTCGTTTTTAATCTGGCAACGTCGCATACACCGAACGGGTATTAAACTTATCACACCAAAGGAAATTTCTACATTTTTCACCAAATTCACTTTTCTTATTATCTCGTCATCTAAGAACCAAAAAAAATCCAATATTTCCCGAATCCGTTTGCATTATTGCTTTTTCGGTGGAGAAAAACTGTCAACCGGTTAGCTCTCTACAGCATCGTGGTATACCTCCGCATTCCCACTTGCTGATTGTTAACCAACTACTGAAAGTCTGAAAAACATGGATCTTGTCCAGAGGCAGTTGCGAGGAGGGTTACGACAGCAATCATGTTATAGTCCAGTGGTTGATCTTAATTCGTTAATTATTTTATTCCCTTCACTTGGTTAACTTACAGATTAATCATCTCAGGTATAATAGCCCAATATATTTTCCTCAAAAGGATGACAAGATTAGATAAGAAACGGAGAGTTTTAGCAAATGAAATGGGCTTAAACTAAATTTGAACAGATATATGCTTTTTTGATAGGTAGAAAAAGTTGAAAACATTACGGAATATTCTCAGCACGAGTAACACTTTGGCCATTTTCATTTTACGAGTAACGATTTACTATTCA
Organism: Galerucella calmariensis; assembly: GCA_910591675.1. Lineage (NCBI taxonomy): Eukaryota > Metazoa > Arthropoda > Insecta > Coleoptera > Chrysomelidae > Galerucella > Galerucella calmariensis. The sequence continues at coordinate 3,769 of CAJUYG010006879.1, read as the reverse complement.
CGTTGACTTCTGAAAAAATCTGAGTAGGTAGAGTTTGTTCAGCCATCCTTTGCCGTTACGTCATACATTGTTCAGCTTGCTCTCTCATTCATGAAATGAATGAGACGGAATTATGACGTCTTTAACGTATTTCTTATCTAAGTTTGACATAAGTTTTATCTGTTACTTTTGACAGTTCAGTTGTCATATTTCGAAAACAATTCTTAACGTATGTCATTGATTATATAATTTTAAGGTTAAGTGTAAAATAACATTAAAGTTATATAAGATATACGCAAAACAGCAGAATACGTCACCCATTATGACATAGCGGCAAAGGATGGCTGAACAAACTCTACCTACTATTGTCATGTAACCGATATTCATTAGTACCGCAGGTGCCCAAAACTTATTCACTTTAGGCGATTTCGGCCCGCTTTGGTTGGTAGAGACTTTGGTTAACCAATTGGCAGGTCTTACGTCACCGCTATGACGTAAACTACCAATAGCAGGCGAAATCGTTTGGTACCCAGTTGGTACAGCTGATTGATGGAAATTGACGTTTATGTTTATGTATTGGCTGGAGCGCTATTCTGTACGCGGCATTGACAGTCGTCGGTATCGGTGTGTCAACAACAGCCATCGGTTGCGCTGCCGACGGGGCTAATATAACGCTATTCTGTATGCCACTGTTTTCGACGCTCGGAATTGCAACCAAAAATTATCGGCATAGAAGTGACGTCACTCGATTCGGTACATGTGGCCAATGAGCGATGAGGGAAACTGTCAAATTTGTAAACAAACCAAAGTGCACGTTGAAGATTAGAGCAAATTATCCCTTGTGATATTACGAAAAAAAAGGAAAATTTTGTGGAAAGGATGGGAAGGACTTATAAAACACTAGATTAGACACTATACACAATACAGTTACTCTTCAAATATTAAAAAGTCACTTAAATAATCCGCAATTCCAGCCAAACATCAATAAATAATGAAAATTTTCTTTCAACGGAAATCGATAACGGTTACCGTGGGGCTCATTAGATCACGGTAGACATACCGATTCTCATCGACATTTTTTTGCACAGCATTGCATTGATGTTAACGGTGAACACTTTAAACCTTCAGGTAAATATTACGGTTAGGATTATACTTTTGGTAGCTAGTTTTGCTTAGAATGAATTATTCATTAAAATGTATCATTAATTAGGATTTTCTGTTACATACAACGTTTATTGCTTTCACATAATAGGTCAATAATAATAGTTTACAATAAATATCACAAAATAAATCTGTTTTTTTAAACTTTGGGTATAGGGAATGCTTGACTAAAATCAAAGTTACATAATCGAAGATTCTATTTTCGCTATAAAATACAGGGTGCTCTATTTGAAAGAAGAAAGAAAATGACAGGTTCGAGTTTCCGTTCCCCCTGTATATAAGGAGGAATATAATTGAGATTTGATAGGATACGGAGATATTGCATCATATTACAAAACTCTGTTTGGCAAAATACATTTTTTTTCTTCAACGTACAACAAGCTACAGAGCGTTGATTTACCTACGATTTTCACATAAACGTGTCCATATATTTTGAAGTACTATGTATAACGTGGCAAAACCTTATATCAAAAGCTTCCAAAAAATGTAACCAATCCGAATTCGGTATAATATACAGGGGTTCCCATTTGAAAAATCATATGTTTGGTTTGTAACGGAGTTATGCAGCAATCTGTATAGTTCGATATAATTCCAAAATATGGACCTTCAGCACATCTACTATTTTTGTAAATAACATTTTTTGATATCTCTCAAAATAACCCATATACCGAAGTTTGTCGTAAGATTGGTACACCCTGTATATGCCATTAGTTAGTATGATGCTCTTATCGTGTTTATCATTAATAAGGCTGGATATATTAAGCAACAAGCAACAATTTGCTCCAAAACAGAAAGCAATATGAGTAAAAATTGTTAAATGTGAAAGAGTCTGGTATATATAAACCTAAATGTCCAGAATGTAATGCTGTCTATCTTGGTCAAACTAGATATTTTGAAATGAACACAGGCATATAGATTGAAAAAACCTGATGAAGCCCATCACGGAAAACATCTACTTGACACCAAACATTCAAGAAGCACTACTTATTTGTGATAAGAAATGAGAGCTAGATTTCCTTGAAGAATTAGAAATAAGAAGACACTTAAGTGACCCACGATATGTAGTCAATGAACAGATTAATAGGTAGCTCTCCACTATTAAATAGTTGTAATGATCAGCAGTTATAGTTATCCTTGGTGTCCTATATCATTGCACAGTTATACTGGTCTTGAATGGGAAGAAGATATCCAGGATATTCCCATAGAGCTAATAATGTCCAAGTTTGAATGTTTGTATAATATTTACTTCTCACCATTCATATATTCTGAGTCAATCACAAAATATTAAACATCAGGTGAACATCACATCAAAAGTAGCTTCTGTCATTTTGATCAAGATAGCTAATATCCTTTCATATTTTTTACATAAAATTAGAATTAATTAAAAACAGTTAGTTTTATTTATAACATAAATGAAATAATATTTTCCATTTTTAATGCGGAGAAGTGATGGACGACCGGACTATTCGTCTCTATCCGTTACGGCAAGAGAAGTCGTAGCCCGGTGTATGAATTTCTTCCTGAAGCTGCATACAGAGCGGCTCGTGATAGGTTTCGAATTTATTTATTCAATAAAATGATTGAATGTTTGTTATTGTTTGGCTTTTGATATTCAATTCCAATTTTCGTGGAAATAACATTGGTTTCATGTGAAATAAACCAGAATATTTCCGAATCTAATATAAGTATATTATTGAAAAGAATTCGATGATAAACATACATTAAAAATTGAATAGATAGAATTTTATGTGTGGGCAAAGGATTAATGTGATAAAGTCGGAAGCGAATATGTTAATACAGAACTTTTTTCCCAAGTTATAGGCATCTAAAGTATGAATTTTACATCATTTTTTTCTTTTTTATCTTAGTTCTGCTTAATTTATTTGTATAGAATTATCAGTATGCAAAAAACATATGTTTCCTCATTTTAAAAGCGATATTGAGGTGAAGGCACCGACGTAAAGTAGTGTAAATTTCCAGAAGAGAATTACGATGTCTTGGAAGCCGCTGGGGTCCCATAACAGACCTCCTTTAGAACCAATCACTTTCTCGAAGTTTTCGTCACACTATGCTTTCAGCTGTACTACGATTCTTCAAAGTAATTTATAGTACATGTTTCTCCTTTTTTCAGTGAACTAACTCATCTGGTGTTATTTTCTGCCTTCATATACCGATTACAGGTATATCTTGGTCTAATGTTGTTAGAGGTACACCCAGTATTGTCCACAAAACGTTGATTTTGGCATTCCTGAATCAACGCTATAATCATTTAACAATATTTGACTCTTTATTCGACATTTCACCACTTCATATGAAAAATATCCAGAGAGAATGGTGCTGCAATTTGGCATCAGTTAATACGCCTTTAAAAGTTGCTGCATCCTGCAGGGTGTTTCGAATTCCAGATAAAAAACATTTCCACATTCATTGACCACCAATATTTTCAAAGTATTTACAGAAGAATCAAATTTGAGAGAAAAATCATCCAAATTAGATTAGTGGTTCAAGAGATACCTACTTTTGGAAATGTGTTTTTATTTGCTGGATATTTCTGACGGGCAATGTAATTTAAATAACGTTCCATTTAAATCTTATCAATATTTTTAATTATTTATTCATCACTTTCTGT
>CAJUYG010006878.1:0-11603 GCA_910591675.1 Galerucella calmariensis | reverse complement strand
GGTATATAATAATTGTGTTTCAAAAGGAAATTTATGTGCTACTTGGGCTGAGAACGCGAAATACTTACTTCGCGTGCAATCGCACGAGAACTTACTTATTTAAAGTACAATTTAAATATACATTGCAGTTTTGGTACACAGTAGGAGTATTGTTTGAAATTGTTTGAAATTTTTTAACTCGCTTTTATTAGCTTCACTTGTATGTTTGTATGTTTGTGGGTTTGTAACTCTCCTTTGATTGTTAGTATACTCCATCATCCTAAATGCATTCGTTAGCTGAGCGGGCTAAGGCGCAGGTCTATTGACTAAATTGATCTTAAAAATGAAGAATAAATATAGTTTGAAAAAACTAAAAAACACGCTTTTGAAGAATATCGAACTAAAAAGTTGGAAATAATCTTAAAAATAAACTTAAAACGATAGTATATAAAAACATACTAGTATAATTGAGGGAAAAGCGTGGGGCGCTTTGTGCCATAGTTTTCGTATATCGAGCACCCCACGCTTTTTCCTCAATTATACTAGTATTTTTTTATATACTATTGTTTTAGGTTTATTTTTAAAATTATTTTCAACTTTTTACTTCGATATTATTTGAAAGCTTTTTTTTTAGTTTTTTTAAACTTTACAGTGCTAATCAAAAGTCCCCTCCCCCCTCGTATCTTTTGAACGGCTACACTTACATTATTAAAATTTGGAGGGTGAAAATAAAGTGTTGTAAACTTATCTACGAATGGTAATAGGTAACGTAATAGTAATAGATGACGTCACAGTGCCATTCTGGCCAATAATTTTAAATAGGACCTTATGGCAAGTAATATCTCGTTTGGAAGGCATTGACATTGGCTACATAGCCATATTAATTTTGTTTGACTTTAAACTAATTTTGACGGATAAATTAAATAAATGCCAAAATTATTATTTCACATTTAAATATTAAAGATTTTTCAGTCCGCCTCTGGTTAGTTGTCGAAAAAATTGACGTTTTTAATTTAATAGTATTTGTTGCTTTGCAAAGTTTTTCTGAATAGCTTATAATATTAAGTATTAGGAACGGTAAGGGTTGTTTACCGGTCGACAGCAATGTTTTGCTGGAGACCGGTATTATCCTTAACGTTCGAGATGCTTATACCATTTTTTGCGCTATCGTATTGAAATATTCGAATTTCGAATATAATAATTTAAATTTCTTTGAAATGAACGAAATGTCAAAAGTGACATTTATATTTCTCGATCAGTTCAAAATATAATTTGCATTTTGGTGAAATTGTTTTTGCATTATTACTTTTTATATTGTTCTGTTTGGTTCTGTTCATTAAAAAAATATGATTAAACTTTGTCCCTTTTGTGAAATGAATGAAGTGATATATTATTTAGGACCACTTAAATGTATGTGTAGGGTTAAGACGTCGGTAAGTAATTCACTTACCGACGTCTGAACGGTAAGTAAATCACTTACCGACGTGTTAGACTTAGAAACCAGTAAACACAACCTACCGTCCTGACAACCGTTGCTGTGAATAAACAAAAAAGATCGATCGCGCAAAAAATATTTAATTTTATTATTGTTTAACGAGACGTTCAGGAGTTTACATTAGCAAAATGGTACGTACTCAAGCCCACAAAGTAGCAGCTATCTTAATAATTGGTGAATCTAGAAAGAATCTCCATGAAGCGGAACGTTTATTTAACGAGAGATACCCAGTTCGCCCTATCTCGAGACCTTATTTGAGGGAGCTTCTTCACAAGTTGGAAGCAGCAGGTAGTGTTCAAGATGCCAAATGATCTGGTCGACCAACATTTAGTGATGATAAAAAAATTGATATAGTTGTTGAAATGTTAGTAAACCCTACTTTCTCTTGAACTAAAGTTGCGTCTATCTGTGAAGTAAGTGAAAGTACAGTAGTGTTGACTGAAAATACATTTCATCCATACAAGTTAAAAATGGTGCACCACCTTTCGGATGACGACACCGACAGGAGACTCGAATTCTGTGAATGTATGACAAATAAAATTAGTCAAAACTCACATTACACAAAAAAAATTTGTTTTAGTGACGAAAGTACTTTTTGCCTCAATGGAAATGTGGATACACAAAATGTAAGGTATTGGAGTGACACAAATCCTCACACCTTTCGTAAACAACATACCCAATTTCCAGAAAAAGTCAATGTTTGGGCAGGTATTTTGGGAAGCCACATAGTTGGTCCTGTTTTCCTAAATTCAAATTTAAGCGGTGAAGTGTATCTGGAGATGTTACAAAATGCAATTGAGCCGTTAATTCTTGAAATTCAGGAAGATAATCCAGATGAATTCGGCCATCTGGAAATAACATTTCAACAAGATGGTGCTCCTGCACCTTATTATGGTGCAGTAAGACGTTACCTGGATGAAGAATATCGAGGTAGATGGATCGGCCGGCGAGGTCCTATAGAATGTCTACCTCGGTCATCAGATCTGACACCATTAGATTTTTTTCTATAGGGGTACTTGAAATCCAAGGTTTATACTACGGCACCAGATAGCATTGGCGTTTTGAAAGAAAGAATTATTGAAGAATGTTATGCAATTTCAGCTGACACATTCGAACGAGTACGACAAGAGTTTACTAATAGGATGTATTACTGTCAGGAAGTAGACGGAGCACATTTCGAACACTTTCTATAAGAGTCCATTGTTGTTTGATTAATTAAATTTGGAAAAACAATTTGAATAATTTTGGTATTTATTTAATTTATCCGTCAAAATTAGTTTAAACCCAAACAAAATTGATATGGCTATGTAGCCAATGTCAATTCCTTGCAAACGAGATATCACTTTCCATAGGGTCCTATTTAAAATTATTGGTCAGAGTGGCACTGTGACGTTATCTATTACAATTACGTCACCTGTTACCATTCGTAGAGAAGTTTACAACACTTTATTTTCACCCTCCAAATTTTATTAATTTAAGTGTAGCCGTTCAAAAGATACGAGGGGGGTAGGGGACTTTTGAATAGCACTGTATTTATCACTCATTGATAACGTTGGTTGTAGGTAAATCATTAAGGGGAATCTGTCGGCAGCGATTTGACAAAATATCGAAGTATTTTTGGCAAAGAATTTTGAGGTAATGAATGTATTGAAAATTAAGAAAAAATATATCATGTGGATTAATGTTGAACTTAGAGTTCTCATCGAATAAAAATTCTGAAATGCTAACCAAATTTTGTTGAAAAAAATACGAATCATGAGGTAATTACACATATTAAGCAAAGTTTGAGCCCTTGTAAAGAATTATATATGGATTAAATGGAAAAACTAATTTATAAGAAGTCTAATTTGAAGCTTTATGAATACTATATAAAAATCTCAGAATCCTCAAATTACTTATGACCGTACAATTCCTTATTGAAATTCGGTTGCTACCACTAAAATATCGGATAAAAATCCATCTCTCGCTTTTCTATCCTTCTATAACTGACATTGTCTCTCTGCTTCGGTAGTTGCGTGCCGTTCCATTGTTGATACAACGCTCGCCGGTCTCGGCGTTCTCCCAGTTCAGTACTGACGAAGCTTATAGAGTAGTACGTGAACCAAAATCCGCTTGGGCCGCTTGGCTACCTACATGTTGCGGAGCTTTCATATTTCTAATAAAATTTTCGTTATGTGAACTTAAACGTGAGGACGTAGGGAAACAAAAAAATATACAAAGCATAATTGTGCAAGGTCGAATTTGGTAGATGCCCCTTAAGCTCGATGAGTAACTGCAGGATCTTCTATTTTCTGTTTTTTAGCTGGAAGTTCTGAAGCATCACTTTTAAGAGTATTTATGATGTTGGAATAATGAGACGGTGAGACGGTGAGACGGTTTCCGTTTAGGAAGAATTTATCTGTACACTGTGTATAAACGCTTTTATCTGGCAATTTTCCGTATTAGCTCTTTCTCCTTACTTAATCTCCATGCTGTTGATGCTGAAATTGTTGTAAATTTGAAAGGGAGAAAAAAATAGATTGAAATACGAAGAAAAATCAACATAACACTCAATTTTTTTTAATATGTTGGTATAATTTTTACAAGCATTTATACTCAAAACGCTTTCCGTAGTAGAACGATGCATTGAATTCTACTTTAGCAATTGTAGAGACACCAGTTATCATCAATTCATACTGTTTTATGGGAAATTTTCAAAATTCATCGCAGCCTGCATATTCTCATGCAACATCGAGGACATTTTCCAAGTTTAACGGTAAAATTGCTAAAAACTATAAAACACACACAAAATATTCCCTTTTTGTAATCAACGTCAAAAAGTTTCGGAGTCGATAAACACATTCACTACTCTTCCATATTCTCTGGTTTTAATGCCAGGAGATATCCATCAACGTAATTAAATTCCTAAAATCTATCGTGAGTTCTTTTTTTTTGTGTGTCTGCTACTATTGTAAAAATAATAAATTAAATCAGATTCGGGGGTGCGACCGGAGAAATATTGAAAATTAATAAAGCAAATGGAATAGCGTTCCTCCTAATGATCATAATAAACCACTTGATTCATTAATAGGGTTAATTTCGGGATATTTTCGACCAATGTATCAATTATCGGTGAAACGATATTCATGTCATGAATATGTCTTTTCAAAGGGGCTAGCTGTATTCGTACATGATGAAGTTCCAGCCTAAAAATATGACAAAGTATTTCTCACTAATGGATTGGAAAAACTTGCTACTATTGTGTGAGTGAATTATGGAAAGCGACAAGATATACACGAAACTTAGATGAGACTACCTAGCGGAGAGTTATTGTGTTCATTTAATCCCCATTTTCAATTTATTTAATGAGCTAGAAATATAATGCTTAATCTTGGTGGTACCTACGTGTTGTTTGGAAGAGATAATTCCATTACCAAACAAGGAAAATAACAGCAGATGCTTTCAGCAGTTGAGCAGTTAAGCAGTTAAGAAGTTAAAACTAAATTGGAATGATTTTTCAACTCGTTGTACATATTTTCTCCGAATAAAGGAGTTCAGTCTGAGGTCAGTGTGGCCAACAAAAAGTGGTTTTTTCTGACAAGAATGACAGTCAAAACATAAGATTCTTGCATGTTTTTTATCATTGCGAACATCTATATTGCTTTATTAAAATAATGAATACACCCTCAGAGCGTATATCTTGAAATTTAAAATGATTTTTATTTCATTTCATTTCTATTATCTGTCACTATGTCCATTTAATAACCAGGAGGAGTAATTTGAAAAGCCTTACCCACACCACTAAAAGTTACCAGATTAGTTACTGAAGGGTGTGTACCGAAAAAGTAGTCAACAGTCGTGTTCCAAATCTATTAAATATGCCTTGATTGATAAAGAAATTGGCCACGCATAATCATAAGTCGATTTCTCGTAGGTCTAGTAGATTATTTAGATGTTAGACGGGTATTCTGTCACATGTAAAACTTTGTCCTGATTCATATAGATTCGAACATACACATCACTCTAATATTAATAATAATATTATATAGCTGTTTTTAATTAGCAAATAACTGAATGCAATGAAAAGGAAGTCTATAAGTTAGTTTTATAAATTATTTCATAATCTTCACTATACTTTCACAAAACCTATTCTTTTATATATTTTTCAAACCTTCGATAGCTTATAACCTCCATGGACTTTTGACGATATCTTTCCAAATATTTAAAAATACAATGCATATGATAAACAAATACTAAATTTATTCAATTACACAGTTGAATTTTATTTGTTCCAAAGGTTGCAAAATTTTATCCAAAATAGATAACTCATTTTTGTTCTACGAACAGCATTTTTAAGTCACTTATCACAATTTTTCAAAAGTCTTGGTATTCCACTAATATTTGCTGCACTGTATTTTGTTCCTCTATCTCGGTATTCTTTTGATACTTAATGAACCGTTGAGTCTACTACTTCTATAAGGAAAATGATGAACATTTATTACAATGTTAATATAAAAGTAATAATCTTACCAATTGCTTGAGAAATTGTGGATATAATATGAATGTATTTGATATTTGACGGTTCACTATTTATATTGTTTTACCGGACTAAGCGACGAGCTGGTACTCGAAGTAGAAGGATCCATAATTGCAGATATTTAATACAAATGCTTACTGAAGTTTTCAAAGGAACAGTTTGAACGAAACTAAGTGAAAATAATAAAATAACAAGAGCGCGATGACAAATTGAGTATAGGTATCTGTCAGAACTATCAAAAATGAAAACTATCAGCTCATGTCAATATTAAAAAGTGTTGTGTGAAACTGGGCAGAATCTGACCAATCAGAGGTCTACAGAATTACCAACTTAAATTCAAATCACTTCTCCTGGGGTATAGTTATGTAAGATGTCAGTAGAAAAAGTGATTAGAAGAATAGAGTTACAGCTAACTAGAAATGCTACAAAAATCTAATCGAAAATGGACATACACAATTAAACAAATATCAACAAAAATGAATATAACTGACATTTGACATAACCACCGATATGTTGAGTACGCAGCTAGAAAGCCCTTTTAAATTTCGAGATATATGCTTCGGGGGTGTATTCATTATTTTAATAAAGCAATATAGATGTTCGCAATGATAAAAAATGTGCAAAAATCTTATGCTTTGAATGGTAGACCTTAACTGCCATTCTTATCATAAAAACCACTTTTTGTTGGCCACACTGACCTTAGACTGAACTTCTCTGTTATTGAGATCAAAATTATATTGAAGTTCACTTTGGTGGAATAATTTAAAAATGAGATGGAGTAGGTATAGTCTAAGAGCTGGCTACAGAAAAAACAATGTATAAGGTACATGATATTTGACTAGCTGGATAAGTTCGATTGAAGTTCTCAAACACTAAGCACCCAGTCTGTCTGCGTGGTTAGGAAGATTAAGTACGTAATAGCCGATCAAAATCGATAATTTTTGAAAGAAAAAAAATGATAAGACTCACGGATAAAAGTTGTGTCAATATGTAGGATTTGTTGTTAGGAAATGTGCAAATTATTGGCAGACATTTTCATGGAAGTAAAATGGTCGGCAGACGGCAACAAAGTGGTGTTTTTTTTGTGAAAAAAAAATGATAAGCCTCATGATTAAAAGTTACGCCAAATAATTATTTAATATTAATTAAAACTAAATCCAAAATGGCAGACAAAAAAACGAATGATAACACCGAGGCAGACGCCGATGAACATCGTGGTCCCGAGCGCGCTTCACGCTTAAGACGCCGCGCTTCACCCGCTGTTTGAGGTTTTATAAATTATACAATTTTCAATGAAAACAATTTAGAGAGGGATCATTTTCTAGCTAAAAGCATCTTTCTAATGGTGTAAATTAAAACATTAAAACTAATTAATATAACCATAAACAATTTAAGTACAAAATATACTCTTTAAATCTAAATTAGTCAAATTTAACTGATTCTCTGTTGCTGACTTTCAGCTTTGAAAATTAGTGAATATTCACTAATTTAATAGTTTAATAATAAAAAAACAAAAACTAATAGTCAAAATTATATGACTATTTGAAAAAGTGAAATTTCTACTTAAGAATAGTTAAATTTATCCTGGAACATAGTGGAATATTCACTTTTTAATGGTTGAATGATATTAAATTATGGTAAAACTTAGGATTTAACTGAATTGCAGTTGAATAATTTACTTATTTTTTTTTCTACATGTCTGAGCATTTCGTATGATTATTATATTTTATACTCAAATTGTTCATGGTTATTAATTATTTTTAATGTTTTAATTTACACCATTAGAAAGAGCATGCTTTTAGCTAGAAAATGATCCCTCTCTTAATTGTTTTCATTGAAAATTGAATAATTTATAAAACCTCGAACAGCAGGTGAAGCGCGGCGTCTTAAGCGTGAAGCGCGCTCGGGAACACGATATTCATCGGCGTCTGCCTCGGTGTTATCATTCGTTTTTTTGTCTGCCATTTTGGATTTAGTTTTAATCAATGTTAAATAATTATTTGGCGTAACTTTTAATCATGAGGCTTATCATTTTTTTTCACAAAAAAAACACCACTTTGTTGCCGTCTGCCGACCATTTTACTTCCATGAAAATGTCTGCCAATAATTTACACATTTCCTAACAACAAATCCTACATATTGACACAACTTTTATCCGTGAGTCTTATCATTTTTTTTCTGTCAAAAATTATCGATTTTGTTCGGCTATTACGTACTTAATCTTCCCAACCACGCAGACAGACTGGGTGCTTAGTGTTTGAGAACTTTAATCGAACTTATCCAGCTAGTCAAATATCATGTACCTTATACATTGTTTTTTCTGTAGCCAGCTCTCCGTCTAGTACACTGTAACATCCACTGAAACCTCAAATATCTATGTGCTCCCTTACTCCTACTTACTTTCTGAATAAATTCTTAGAGACTAGTAGCTTTTTTAGTCCTATTTCCTGGAGTAATCTCAAGATATCTGCAGGCTTCAACTCAGGTATTCCTCTTTTATCTCGTAATCTCCCAGGTATTGTGCCAAAGGATTATAAATTGTTGTGCTATACGCAAGTATACGGATGAAGGTTCCTTCTTCCATTCCTCAGAGTCTACATTCTTTTTCTTTTTTCGGCTTTCTCCCAATATTACTTTGAAGCTGATACCGCAAGTGGGTTCCGGCCTCCAGGAGGGTGTTGCAGTCTCCCTCTTCACAAATTTTCACATGTTTTTACATCTTTTTTTTAAACATACCAACAGAGACCAATATAAGCACAGGTTAGGTAGTATCTCTGCGAAGTCCTCAGTCCGTTCACAAAACTGATAATTTTTTAAAGAAAATTCAGTCTTTTCACCTTTCTGTGACGTCTTAGCTCTTTGCAGCAGACCATTTCAAGCAGAGATTGGAATCGCCATAAGGTTATCCACAATGCTCCGATCACAAAGAACATTCCTCAGATAATTTATTTTTGATTCACCTGTTTACCTATCACACATATCATGGTTTATTTTAAAATCGTCAGGCAAAAATTACGCTGCACAATCTCTCTAATATATCGCGGAATTCTAGCTGACACACCTTCCGACTTAGATTCACGTTAAGGCAGATCGGTACCTCACTGATAATTGTGTTGGTTGTCGTCAATTGTGGCCAACATGTTAGCAATTTTCATTTCAAGAAGCGAGTTTGTGATAACATATGTTATTTTGTAATTACTGTGGGTGTTGGTTCCTTCGTGCCTGTATGCGACCATTATTGCTACCTTAACATGCAGATATAACATGCAGGGCAAGAAACGGCTTTCATTGCTGTAGTCGGACTGCTTCTCATCGGTCCCATTATGTACAGACAGTAAGCCTCTCATGTTTTGATAGCTGCAGTTTGGCTTTCCTTTGATCTTTTTTTGGCCACCAGATCAAGGATCCATTGGTGAACATTGGGACCACAGTTGCGTGTAGTTAGTGTACGATCCGTGGATTCAGTACCAATGTGTTCCCTACCGCCCGTTTGGCAGCCATTTTCCATTCTTTGATTTATCATATGGGTGTGAATTTCAGACCAGTCTTGTATCAAGATTATACCAGATACTTGACCTGGCCTAGACTCTTCTTCTTCCCATTTCTAGTGAAAGGAATGAACGGTTTTGCAAGATTAACCTTAAGGCGCTCCTTCCCGCACCATTTCCAGAGCTAAAAGATTACAAATCTTACGGGAAGGCAAAATTCCAATTAGACCGAACACTAAGACTTCACCTGGAATGGAATTGAAAAATTGTAGCGTGGAGGGCCTGTTTTTTCCCTACAAAGAATGGCAAATGAAAAAAAATGACGTACCACCAAGCAAGGCGTGAATTACACTGTCTGATCCAAAACCGGAAACGGGACTGGAGCGGCGGTTTTCAGCAGGAAACCCGGAGTGGAATTCACAGTCAAACTGAGCAGGTACGCTACCGACTTTCAGGCTGAAGTATACGCCATTGAACTGGCTGCAAAGGAGAGGATGAATCAACCTGTTGTGAAAAAGAACATACACATCCTGCCAGATTGTCAGGCTGCTCTTGAAGCCCTGAGCTCGAACAGGATGAAATCTAAGATGGTATATAAGTGTCTACAATCCCTTGAAATACTAGGCAAGGAAAACAGAGTCATTTTGTCCTGGGTGCCGGTGCATCGAGCAGTGGAGGGCAATGAGGAAGCCGACAGTCTGGCAAAAAAAGGATCGGAGACTTTATTTATTGGACCTGAACCATTTTTTGACATTGCGGAAAGCACTGTTAGATCAGATGTAGCTACCTGGGTGGAGAGGGAAACCTACACGTACTGGGCAGACATACCGGGGCTCTCTCACTCGAAGGCGCTCATATACTACCCTTCGAGTACAAAAAATAAGCAGATCCTGGAATGAAGTAGAACAAACCTACGCATTATATCAGGACTGCTCACAGGTCGACTAAATATATTCGGTTTTAGTACCTTAGAGCCGAACGACTTCAAAGAAGTATCACCAAATACAACCATGGACTTCGTCACAAGCACAGACTTGTGGAGTAAATTGTAATCCTTAGGGGTGAGCCACAATAGACCTAACGAACGTCGCAGTGGAGGTGGCGAGAAGGCACCACTCACATAGAACCTAACTTAACCTAACAAAGGCATTTTTTGGTAAATGTAATGAAAATTTCCTAATATAGACATTTATTGACAGAAGAAATGCATTTACAAATAAATATAAAGACTTTCAAACGCCCTTAAACTGTGATTTATTAAAAAGTAATTCATTGAAGTGTTTTTCTATACTTTTTCTTCAATATTCAATGAGGAAAGACTTAACCTTACCTAATACGATACCACATTAGTAAGTACACAACAATGACATTAAATACAACTCCCAAATAAAAAGAAACTAGACATTAAAATCTGTATAAATTATTATTAGCCATCAAGTATTTTAAGGTGGCAATGAATAACGTATGCGGTCATGATATACACTGTCGTATTTTGTTGCAAATGGCACAATAGCCGGTTTATTCTGAGACAAATGAATTTCAGTCTAGCACGCAATTCTATAATAAACACACATACAAATGGTTGCCCAACGTCACTACGTCTACCTGTCAAAAATACGATTTGCATAAGTTTAGTTGTAAGTACAAAACATGTCTCGAGATCATTATCATTTGATTGAAGACCCATAAAGTTGACGGTCGGCTGTTGGGTGGAAAAAAAAGAATATATTTCAAGGATTTGTCTGGGGAGAGATTGAATTGATGTTGACCGAGGGATTCAACTTTTGCATTTTATCAATAGATATAATTTTTCGGGGATTATTTTTATTCACGAGTGCCTGGTTTTTTTGCGTTTTAATTGAATACTGAAAAATTATTTTTGCCGGATTGTTTATTTTTGAATTTAATTGGATGGATTATAAATTTTGAATGGAAAAATGTTATATGAATGAGAAATGAATGTATAATACTGAAATTGTCTTTATTATTCGGAATAATCTCCTGAAAGCTCTACTAATTGAATAGATTTTTATTGGCATTGTATTGGTGAAATGTGAATGATAATGGTTTTTTTTATTAAGAAACGTATTCAACTGTATTACGTTTTGTTGAGATCCGAGTTGAG
>CAJUYG010006876.1:0-11606 GCA_910591675.1 Galerucella calmariensis | reverse complement strand
ACAATTATTTATAGCTTTCAAATGACTCGTTGAATTTAATTTGTTTAGTAATTATTTATTTATTGTTTATAAATAATTAGGCTTACCGCACAACTACACTTCTATCAAGCAATCGACAACTTTTTCAACCATTTGTAAAAAGTTTTAAGTCGATCCAATCATTCTCGAAAAAAAAATTTCGATATCATTTTACTGAATTGATTGGATTATCTGGACTTTAGATAGATATACTACTGATTATGGTGGAAAGATAACATAATATTATCGTTAATACCTCTTAAGAAAAAATTTGGCAAAATTTTTAGTTGAAGATCATGTAATGAACTCATTAGCAGCCGCCGTGGCATAGACAAACTGACCACAATCTCTGAACAAAAAGGAGACCAAAAGAATGATTTCAAGGTAATTAAGCTAAAAATCTAATTTATGTTGATAAATACTGTGTTTTCCCAAACGTCCGGTCGGTCAAGTAAATGCAGCATAGCTAATGCCCTTTGAGCCATTTACAGTCGACGGTAATTAGCTTTATTCGCTTTTAAGGCTTTTGTAGGGTGATATTGCCTTCTCAAAGTGAACAAAAATATTAGCTTAATTTCAACTGGAAAAATAGTACTGAATATTGTATCTGGTATATAATCTTTGTATACCATCCATATTGAGATAAGAATACTCTATTGGAGTGCAAAATGTTGTATCTCGGAGACTTGTGGAGACATTGTTTTGACCAAAATGGAAAAAAAAATCTGCAATTTTTTTCCCAGTTTCAATGAAATACACTTCTTATGGGTTTCGGCCTCCAACAGCTTTTTTTTTAAATTCCAGTATGTTATTTTGGATGTCAAAATAAGAATTTTCCTCCATTGCACCGACCTTGTAGCCATATGATACTAAGGGCCGCTTGTACAATAGTAGATAACCGAGAGGTCACTGGCTGAACTATCGTGAACGCTCGGTCAACTTGCAATTTGCTTGTTCAATGCAAAGTTAACTCGTTACACCCCGGTGACCAGCAAGTTAATTTAATCTCTCCAAAGTGATGAGTTGATGTCAGGTCGAGTAATATTAATTTTGTTGTATAAAAATGGCTAGATTTGTTGATTTTGCAGGCGATTTGACTGATGATGAAGATTTTTGGAACTGTTAG
The DNA here is from genome assembly GCA_910591675.1 of Galerucella calmariensis. NCBI lineage: Eukaryota > Metazoa > Arthropoda > Insecta > Coleoptera > Chrysomelidae > Galerucella > Galerucella calmariensis. The sequence goes on along the minus strand of CAJUYG010006876.1, from coordinate 10,462 downwards.
GTTAGGTAATGGCTCAAAAATATATCAAATATTCCTTTATACTTAATATACCTACTACTCCATAGGTTAACCAGAGAAAACCAGAAATGATCAGAGAACAAATGGATAGTTTTGAAATATTTGATGAACCATAATTTAAACAAAGGTATGGACTTCCAAAAGATGTGGTACAATTTGTAATAAATGAAATTTCTCCCGAAAATTCGAATATAACAAATGAGAATAATAATGATTATTTATTAAACGATCCTGTCAGCCAATCGTGATGGTAGAAAAAATTCAAATCGACCAATGGCATCAAAATTACACTGATAATTTGCTAGTAGCAAATTACAGCGAATATAATCCTCCTGTATTGAAAATCCCATATGAAGCGGGATCTTATCGCTATAGGATGCCGCTAACTATCGAAAAGATGCCGCTAACTATGGATAGGATCCCGCTAGCTATCGAAAATTTCCCTCTAGGTCCGTAAATATAGTAGCGAGTGTTAAAATTGCGCATTTGTCATTGTGACATACCAAATTTTAGAATTCGTTGAAATGTCGCGATTGGACAAGATATATTCAATAAAAAGTAAACCCAATAATACAATACTTTTATTTCTTCTACTCGAGAAATATTCTACCGAATTACACTCGTGCATCAAAATAGACCAGATACTTTTTTATTCAAGCATGTTGTCAGTAAAAACTACATTCGGTTATTTTCATATTTTGTTAAAAGAGCCCTCCTCCTTCGGAGTCGGACTCTTTCGCCAAAATATGTGAATAAACTCATGCAGTTATTAGACAACATGCTTTCATAAAAAAATATCGGTAATTTTGATGCATTTGTGTAATTACTTCCGATAATTTTTTCACGCTGTTTAATTGGATCTTCGTTTGAATAAATGCGTAAACTATTGGGTACCGGACATTTGTCAGTGTCATTTTTATTTGACGTTAAAAATTTGCTGTCAGTTAACCTGTTTGATAATAGTATATTACGTAACATGTGTGGTAAGAAGGAATTACGGAAATTACGGAAATTACGGAATTACGCACTCGCCGCTACGCGGCATCGTGCGTAACCTTTCCATTCGTGCGTAAAATGCTTTACAGCATGAGTTACGTACTATACTTCACCTACGACCTACTTGTATTTGTATTTTATAAGAAGCATAAGAAATGACAGTTACATAATTAGAGGTGCTTGGTAAACTCTATCTCTATTACTCTATTACCAATTGAAGAAGCACATTGGAGAACTAACGTTTAATCATCATTAATATATTGTTGATAATCAAAAGTCCATTTTTTAATTATAATCAATACATACTTTTAGCCCTTTTGGCTTTTCACAGTTAAACGTGGCCATATCGAATGTTTTCAAATAGTAAATTTTGAATAAAATGGCTCTATTAACAATTGCTAAGATGTTACTAGGGAAGCCGTGCGATTTACTTTACAGCTGTGCGTTTTTTACAGTGCGTAATAGACTTCATTACCTTGATACCGACTGTGTGTTATTGACTGATTACAGGGGGGGGGGTCGTAGGTAATAGTATATTACATAACAAGAGTTGTGAGTTGCTTATTACATGCGAATAGAAAATTCTAATTCTATAAGCATGTAATAAGCTTACAACTCTAGTTGTGTACTATACTTTTTCTACGAACAACTTCTTTAATAAAAATAAAACGCATGAATAACATGTACATTGACACTAACAGCTAGTGACATCAAGTCTTATTAATTATTAAACGTCAAAACAACTTCTACTAACTCGTTTCCATGGTTACTCGAAACCATTGACTGACTAGGATGGGTGATAAATTCTAGAACTGGGGCGTAATTTTTTTTTATTGGTGAACCATTTTACCTATTTAAAGCACGCCTCAGCGTGTTTAAATCGAACTTTTTAGCACGCGCGTGTTTTAAAGTTACCGTGGCAACATCAACAACTCGAGAAACGAAGTCTAAATCTATGGTTTAAATCATGTCTAAATGTCAATTTTTTTATTATTGATCTGACAGGAGTAGTTTGTAACGTCAAAACTTTTATTCGAACGATAATTAACAATGTCAAATTTATAAATTAAAATGGAAAGTGCCGTTGGTATTGTTTGAAATATTAATATTTCCCTTTTTCAAATCTTAGGAAATGGTATTTAAATTAATACTATTGACATTCACAGAACTCAATAAGGTTGAACTTCCATCAAAATACAAATTAGTTTATGTTTTTCTCATTTCCATGACAACGCAAGGTGTACATCATATACGTTACGAATTCAACCATTTGACATTTGGTTGACGTTTCCATCTATGATTTCCATTTCTTGTTGTTGTAGTAGTTATAGACCGGTATTTATAATTTCAAAGTGCACCAATAAAAAAAATCGTAAAGTATTCGTGGATAACTGGTCTTTAAAACACTTGCTCTATTTCGAGCACTCCGGCTTCGCCGTCGTGCTCCAAAAATCGCGCGTGTTTTAAAGACCTTAATATCCACTTATACTTTAATATACTATTATTACGTGCTAGTCATTACGTGTCAGTATTCGTAATGATCTATTTACTTAGTAACCAAATAGTAGGTAATATGGAATTTACTAGTATGAGAGTAGAAAAAGATACTTCCATATTTGCATTTTGCTAATTAGCTTAAAAAAAATCACGTTGTGGTAAACGTTTTTTTTGAATAATTTCAATTAGATTAGCACTCGTCTTTATTGCTATTAGGAAATCCCACTCGTGGGCTTCGTCCACTCGTGAGATTTCTATAGCAACAAAGATTCGTGCATCTAGTTAAAATCATCAAAAAATTACCACAACTTGTGCAATTACTGTTGATAATTTTTCCATCGATATCGGTAACAAGGGAAGGTTTTGGAGGACCTCCACCAGTGCCTGTTACCTGCCGTTTTTTTTTTATTGGCGGATTTGTTTTTCAAACAATTCACATCCCTTATAATGCCGCTATTAACACTATCGATTCTCCGATTGCTTTCGAAGCTTTTTTCTTGCTTCTATTCATCTCTGTGTTAAACTCTTTGGACTACATTATTTGTTTGAAATTCTCTATAATTGATATTAAAGTTGCTTCTTATTTGCAGGAAAACTTAACTGACCTTACATTTTTCTTCTCCATTATTTTATTCAATTGTGTAATCATCAACTTCACAAAATACTGAAATTTGTCCACTACAACACTCTCAAATATTGGAAATATTATTTACCTTCAACGAATACAATAAATTCGTGAATATTTCGAATATTAACAGAATGCCAAGCTTACAATTAACATGCTATACACACAAATGACAAAAAATGTAAATTCTGACGGCTATCTGTCCCATTTGCATTAATTCATTGCAGCCAACGCTATTATTTCTTGACTAACCGTTAGTAAGTTGACTTTAACCAAACTATCGTTTGAACAAGCTATGTGGTGTTGACTGTCCGATCACCACCAACCCTCCAGTCAACTAACCATCTGGTCACCGATGCTTTATACAAGCGGGCCTGAATTAGGCAATTGATTTATCAGAAAATCAAGGAGCACGGCATCAATCAGTGGTTTTTTTGAATCTTATCGAATCAAAACTACTATTATTAAAAAATTATGAAATTTCATCAATTAAATGACACATATCACTGGTAAGATGGGTTTATTGGAGCAATCAATGCTTTTTATAATGAGACCAAGTTAAAGTTAGTTTATATCTATAAGCGTTAAATAACCCTTCCCTACACCATTTTAATAGGTACGTCAAAAAGTCACAAAATGACTTCATATAAGCTTAGTTATAGAAGCTATATCTATTTAAGTTGCATTTTAGTGACCTTTTTGGAATCCTGAGTAAGAATTTTTTTTGGCCATTAATAATTAATAATTTTTTAGACTATCGGCATTTAATGACATTGTCGACGTTATTTTTACCTGAAAAATACGAGTTGAAACTAATAATAATTATCGGGCCGTGATGACTCAACCCGAGAAGCCAAATCAATGTATACATAAATCCTGAATCCTACTAAAAGTGGAGTGTCCAATTATACACTTCAATCAATATCAATACTGAGCATTAAATCAATATATCAGTTTTCATTGATATGTACTGTGTCTGTATACAGTAAGATATCAAAATATGCAGAGTATTGATATCTTTCACTATTTTTTACTATTAATCAATACCATTTTATGTTTTAATGAATACGAGGGTTGTCTTGCAGAGGGTTAGTGCGTGTTAACATATATCAAACTCAGCTGTCATGGGATGAAGGAAGAAGCTGAAGGGATGGACTGATGGACACGCTGGGGCAGCTATTGAACTACCAAGGAGTAGGTTGAGGAAGATAGCAGGACTCCCAACAGGGCACTGCTGTATGAGGAAGCACATCCACAACCTAGGAGTAGAGGAAAGTTCTCTATGTAGGGGTTGCGGCATGACTGATGAGACGTCAGTCCATGTTCTCTTAGAGTGTCCACACACAGGCGAATCTTCGGAGTCCCTATCGTGGCTCCTGGAGACACAAGCAGGCATCCACTGAAAAAGGTTGTGGCCTTTATTGAAGGGCTCGGCTTCATGGATGTCTAGGTAGCAGGAATGGCACAATGGGCCCGTAGGTGGCCTCTGTGCCGGAACCATGACTTTAGTTTGGCTAGGTCCAGGCTCGTCTGCACATTCTGTAGTGGTAGTAGCTGTCATGTTTGGTTAACTTAAGACGGCATTATAGTGTAATTAATGTTAATGTGATGACCTTGAATTGTATTACAAATTGTATGCAGGTTAATTTTAATCCACTATATTGCTTTGAATTACATTTGAAAAGCATCATTTCACAATATTCGAATTTATAAAAAAATTTATGCACGCCATTGGGCGGCTTTTTCCTTCAGAGGGATTAAAAATATGGGTCATCACATTAACAATAGTTATACTATACCAGGACTAGAACAAATAGTGCCAAAAGGAACAGACATTTGCCAAAGAAACAAAGTATCTAGGATCAATCTTGATCAAATATTTTCTTAAAAAACCGCATAAATACCTTCCTACCATCGTCCTTGGCATACGTAGCAAGAAACTGGGGACACCCCAAAAATGACCCAATTGCTATACACAAGGGCTGTTAGACCAATGATAGTTTACGGACTAATAGAGCGATAGACAAAATACTACATGTACACATAGGTTTGATTGCCTGTGTATCACAATGAGGGTTTTGTCGAATCTAATACGACCACACATTTTTGTACGAAACTAGATTTGCAGCGCACAGACTAATTCAAGATCAACTACAATAAGCCTAAGGCACATCGAAATATTATCAAGGAGCTGGAGGTGGATGACTTAATAAGACAACCCATTGAGACAGCAACTACAAAACCACAACAAAATACAGATTGAATGATGAGTACCAATTAACTAAACCAAGTTGCCATCTTCATATACAGCGAAGCTGCACTTGATGCTCTCGATTCCATAGAGGTAGCTAGAAGATTGCGTACGTAGCTTAATCGCACTTGGAGTTGGATCACAGTAGGCTGGGTACCAGGCTTTTCAAAATAGGGAACAAAAATGCCCAAGAAAGTGGGTTGCACAGAAATCTCTCGAATAGAGGGAAATTTCAAGTCAGGCGAAGCAGTCTATTGAGTGAACATTTACGTCTAAGATGGGTATGCTAACGGGACACTGTAAGCTTAATAGGCACGCGAAGCTGATGAGGTTGACGAAACTAAGTGCAGATTCTGTCACTAGGGAGAAAAAGCTACAGTGTGGTGAATGTGCGGTTTCACGAATTAGGCAATTAGGCCACCGGATAGAAGCAGCATGAAAGGTTTGATATCAAGGCTTGAAAAGAGCGGGAAGGAGAATATAATCTAGATTTAAAGAGCCAAAGTAGATCAGAAAAGGTCGCAGTGGAATGAATCAATTAGTAAGTCAATCAAATCTAATCTAATATGCTGCAAAGTCAAACAAGGGTAGACTATACAAAAAAATTTGTATGCAATTTTTTTGGTTAGAGTCTTTTTTTAGATTATACAGGAATTTTATTTTCTATCTCATGTTCTTTTGAAACTCGGTGGTTGTGTTTGTAGGTAACTTTTGCTGATTTTCATGATACATGGGTTATAAATTACAATTATTTTTAATGAATTTACAAGTTTTACGTCAAATAAATCCTTCTCATTTTATGATTAGGTCCCCATAATAATAGAAAAAATAATAAAACGAGCTGTATACTGAAATTCCATATAATAGTGTGCATTATTTCGAAAACGAAAATATATGAGCTTTAGTAGACGACAGAAACACTATCTAATGGTTTTTGTTTTTCCCACTCGTAGAGCGTATTTTTTGAGTGGCTGAAATACAGAAAGTTTAAATCTTGCTTAGCTGCTATACTACACGTCCCTTTTGACTACTTTTCAAACATCATAAATTCAAGAGTTCACATGCTGTGACTAAGTCCCTTCGGGAAAATTATTAAATAAACTGTCGCGTTCACCGGACTTTTATTTGTTTATAATGAAGGTAGTAGAATGAAGATTTTTTTAAATAATATCAATAATGTATAGCGAATCGGAAGAAAAAGGAAGTTTAAATCCTCTGATTTTCAATTTCGACGTTGAAGGGACTACAGAAATATAAAATGGAAAATTAATGTCAGAAGTTCAAGAACAGTTCAAGAGGAAAGAATTACGAAGCATAGATTCGCAGACGGTACCTATAGTTGTTGGAAGTCACTTGGAAGAAATATTAACTGGAATAAGAAATGAAAATCGATTTTAAATTATTTATTAATTCACCCAATGATATGGAACATACAATGCAGCAATCAAACAATAACAAACGCACAATTTAAACTACATTACTATACAAAGTGAGTCTTATAGATTTTGGTGTGCAAGTGTCTAAAATCATGTCTATTTACGTTTCCATTAATAAAAAATGTGGCCTCATCGCAAAACAAAACATAACTTAAAAAATTTGGATCGTTTTTCCATTTTTCCATCATTATGTCTGAAAACTCTTCATGTCTATGGAAATAATTTTCTGACAACTCTTAAAGTGATCTTATTTTGTATGAATAGAATGTATTTTACATGAAATTTTCATTACGGTCGCTTGTGGAATATCAAGTGAATATATGTCTTTAGTCGGTTCGTTGTCAAGAGAAACCGCTCGGAAGAAAATCACGTGTACATTAAATGACCAGGGCAAGTGGATAAGGTTGGACGGGGCGTATTCCAATGCGGGTCGTCCAATACGCAGACGACTTAGAATAGATCTCGCGTGATCTTTGTTTACATGCGGTTTTTCTTGGTGCCATACAGACTATAGTACTCGTCTTCTACCAAGACACAAACATCTAAAGATTTGTTTTCAATAGATGCAGGTTTTCTGCGCCCAGAATTAGATAAATCTCCCTCTGAACCAGTATCGTTGAGTTTTTTTACTGATTTATTGATAGTAGATATTATGGGATTTCGGTTAGGATATGTTGTTGGCGTATATCACCATATACTAATCTCATTAAGTTTCCAATTCGTTCTTTTTCAGATATACGACCCATTGTAACTTTCAATAAACACCAACAACACCAATCTATTGGAACGTCAAAATATATTATATAAAAAAAATCTATATTTCTCAAGCATTTCAAAATAATAAAAGCATAAAGTATGATCCATTTGAAATAACAGAAGTTCCTTATTAATCCGAAAAAAACACCAGTATAATATGGGCCATATCACAAATCACAAGATCCTAACACACCAAAAACTATAAAAATCATGCGATCCGTCCTCAAAATATTGAGAAGTTCCATACTTAAAACTCACATCGTAGATTTATATAAACAGAAAACCTTAGAGGTCGCAGTGTGGTAATGTCATTGATGCCAATCGATCCACTTGTAATCTAATCCCATCCAGTGCTATCTGATAATTGTTTAGTCGTATGAAGCACCTATTAGATTGATTATCTCAAAAAATTTGGGTTGTATGTAACAATAAAATTTTCAATCACGTTTTTTTTTCTAAGGAGCCGTCCCTTCGCCGGTACCACCTCAGCCTCCTGGGCTTATTGTGGATACTCCTGGTGTTCTGACTACAACCTATTCAGCCAATCCGTTCCCTGTATTAGCTCATACAGGTTCTTTGCTGGTTGGTTGTAGAAGTCTTCAGGAGTCATTTCGGTTCTGCCATACAGTTTCTGCCTCCTGTGGTCCAGCGACTTACGGTTGCATAGTATATGCAGAGCTGTTTCGGTATCCTTTTTGCATCTTCTGCATGTAAGGCCTCCGATATACAGCCCTATTTTGTTTAGTTTCTTCGCCGCATTCCCATACTAGCCGAGATGTCACCCTATAGCTCTGAAGTGCTTTAAGGGCGGCTTGACTGTCACTGTAGATCCTTATCTGCCTGTTGTTGTAGGTTCTCATATTATTAGCCTTTGCACATGCAAGTATTGCATAGACCTCTGCTTGAAATACAGAAGCGTATTTTCCTAGCGAGACGATTCCTTCATATTTGCTCGTCTTGCTGTATATGCCCGCTCCGGTGCCGAGTTCATTTTTTGATCCGTCTGTATACCAGATCAGTTAATTCGCTCTACTAAGTGGTGGTGCGTTCTCTTCCTCAAGCTCCTTTCGATCTTTGATGACAATCTCGAAGTTCTTGCGTAAGATATATTTGGTGGTCATGTGGTCTGTTGGCATTTTGAAAATGTCATCATCCACATGCCTTATCTTTGTGTGTCCTCTCCCATGTGCCACGTCATGGTCTGATGCTTTTTCCAGTCGGGTTAGTGCTGCACATTATGACACAATGTAGCGGAGGAAGGTCTAGCATTGTCTCCAGCGCCGCTGTAGGAGTAGTCCTCATTGCCCCTGTAATGCCAATGCATGCAAGTCTTTGGACCTTGCTTAGTTTTAGCATAGCAGAGGATCGCTGATCTTTAGCCACCATACCAGAGATGCATATGTGATCCTGGGAATGACAACCATTTTGTACAGCCGGTGTACCATGCTGGGTCTAAATCCCCTTTTAGTGCCGTAAGTGCGTCTGGCAACCATGAAGGTCACCTCTGCTTTCTTGATCACGTGCTGGAGGTGTCGGTTCCAAGTTAAGCCTGGGTCTAGGATAACCCCAAGATATTTTACTTCATCCGACAATCGTATTGGTTCACCTTGAAGCGTCAGAGGGCCAAGTCCTTCCCTTTTCCTTCTTCTGGTGAACGCAATTATCTGTGTTTTCGAAGGACTAATACGTAGCCCTTCTTTTATAGTCCAGCCTGTTACTACATTTAAAGCCATCTGTCTCTGTCTCTGGTTGTACTGTTTTATTTACCTTGGGATAGAATTACCAGGTCGTCTGCATATACTATGGTGTTAAATGCCCTGGAGCTTCAATAACGTTACTTGTTAGGTTATTATATTTTAGCATCAAATAATTTTACATAATCCTATGAAGTTTGAGTTTTACTGCCTTCTATTAAGTAGTAACCCTTAAGTATTCTCATACTAAATTCATCCATTACAACTTCCACAGATAATTAAATACATTTATCATTTTTCAAAACTTAGGAAGTTATATATTTCCCCGGTCTAAATTTTCTTGGAACGTTTTGTCATTTTTATTTCTTTTTCGAAATGGTTCTGGATAGTCTCGTTTGCCAAGACCGTTGCAAGAAACGCCAACAGAAGGATTTATTTGAGGAGCTGCAGTTCTAATTATTTAAAATCCTTTCATAATTCATTTAATTTCAGTGAAGTGCAGCGAATTTTTTTCGAAATACTCCAAGGACTTTAAAATATAAATTGAGTTCCTTATTAAAGAATAGAAGTGGATCTAAGTTAATTTTTCTGAATTTTGTATACATTGTTGAGATTGATCCCCTGAACAAGATTGTTCATAGGCACGTACATTTCAATCCTCTGAACAGTTTTTGAGATACTGGACATGCGGAGTCCCACGTAAATTCAACTTATTATTTACTAGCTTCGCATGGGTTCTTTAAAGTAGATTTAGCTTTCAGTAAAATTGGCTGAGTAGATCGTAACGAACAAAAAAGCTTAAAAGCATAAATGTTGAACTTTGTGCCTCCCAACAGAAGTAGCAAGTACGTACCGACCGTGAATGGAGAAAAATAGTATACACCACACGGGCAGAAGCTTTGAGAGCCCTGAACTGCGCGCACAGTGCAAAAATCTCAAACTTTCTGCCCTTGTAGTGTAATTTACTATTGTATACGACAGTATCAACCTGATCACGCGAACAAATTATTAAAACTCAATGAAATAGAAGTATGTTTGTTCCGCCTACTTAAAGACAACAATGTGACCTTACCATATAGAACTCCTTTAGACCTATTTCCCAGCGGAATTTAAGGATATGTGAAGGCTTGAACTGAGGTAAATATCCCTCTTCTATCCAGTAGCCTCCGAGGTGTTGCCTAGGATTCTG